>JAQFXT010000545.1:0-33058 GCA_034683725.1 Strigamia crassipes
GTATGTTTCGGGTTTTCGTAAAACCCAGCAAAGCATTATGGGATATCACAGGTTTTGTTGTGAATAAATGCGAACCCTTCTGTTGTACTGCTGCGCGTAGAGTAGTCTGGTGAAAGAATATTGCAACTATATTTGAAAAATGTATTTCGTTTCATGTACTCGCAGTTCATCGTCCTAAAAAAAAAATTAAATTTACAAGTTAAATTGTTTAACTGAATGTTCAGCAAGTTGTTCAGCCGTTCACCTAGCCAGTTCAGTATTTCTATTTCAATCCAATTGATTTTTTGGTCATTAATTTTTATTTATTTTGCTGTTTATTTTATTTTTAGCAGTGTTTTGTGCATTTTTGTGCATTTTTTTTGGGTTTATTTTTGGTATTGTTGTTCATATTCTCTGATTCTTTTGTTCATTTTTTAAAATTTATTTTATTTACTTTTCTGATTTTTAGCATTTTTTGGTATTTTTTTTGTTGTGAATTTTGACTGTTTTGTGCATTTTTTGGCTTTTGTTTTACCTAGTGCCTCCAAGTATCTGTTTCCAGGCCATGAAATCACGTTTTATAAACGGCGGTAATTCCATTTTAAATTCTTTTATTATCCTTCAAGCTTGCAGCACTACAAATACTGAATACAATGCAATGTGAACATTTTTATTGAACAATATTGTAAAGTTTTATTTGTTTGACGAATGTTTTTTTTAATGTTTGAGGTACGGATGCGCTTGCTGCATCTTAATTTCTTCATTCTCCGCCACTTTCGCTATATCCTCTCTGTAAATATGTTGAAACAAAGCTACAGCGTAGCAATCACCAACAACATTATTAACCGTGCGACAACGACCCCTAAAAACCAATCAAAAAATCAAATTAACTTAAAATAAATTATAAATCACGATTACTCACAATAACCAATCAATTATAAGCAACAAATTAACATGTCCCATTACGTTCTCTATCGGCAAAACTGATAATGTCATCGCCATCAGGTAAATAGAAGCTGAAGGCACCGCAGCTGATGCCACACTGACGGCAGTAGAAGTGAAACTAGAAAACGAAAAATTGAATTGAAACGAAAAATTGAATTGAAACGAAAAATTGAATTGAAATGAAAAATTGAATTAAAACGAAAAATTGAATTGAAACGAAAAATTGAATTGAAACGAAAAATTCAATTGAAACGAAAAATTCAATTGAAACGAAAAATTCAATTGAAACGAATTGAATTCTCAAATTATTGTGATTCAATTAAAACGAAAAATTTAATTGAAATGAAAAATTCAATTAAAACGAAAAATTCAATTGAAACGAAAAATTCAATTGAAACGAAAAATTTCAATTGAAACGAATTGAATTCTCACATTATTGTGATTCAATTAAAACGAAAAATTCAATTAAAACGAAAAATTCAATTGAAACAAAAAATTCAATCGAAACGAAAAATTCAATTGAAACGAAAAATTCAATTGAAACGAAAAATTCAATTAAAACGAAAAATTCAATTGAAACGAAAAATTCAATTGAAACGAAAAATTCAATTGAAACGAAAAATTCAATTAAAACGAATTGAATTCTCAAATTATTGTGATTCAATTAAAACGAAAAATTCAATTAAAACGAAAAATTCAATTAAAACGAAAAATTCAATTAAAACGAAAAATTCAATTAAAACGAAAAATCCAATTAAAACGAATTGAATTCTCACATTATTGTGATTATTTCTCCAATGGTGGCTTCGTAGCCGTTGATTTGCGCTATGAACAAAGACGCAACGGCGATGAAAAGAGCCGTTCCGTCCATGTTTATATTCGCGCCGATGGGTAGAATGAATTTCGTTATGTATTTGTTACAGCCGTTCTTTTTCTCCATGTTTTGTATGGTGACCGGGAGAGCGGCGGCGCTCGATTCCGTGGCGAAAGCCGTCACGATCGCTTGCATCGTGTTCCAGTAAAACGGAAACGGGTTTTTGCGTAAAACGACGAAGTAAAGCAAAGGTAGCAAGATGAATTGATGGATTGCGAGACCAAACACGACGGTTAAACAGTACAAAGCGAGGTCTTCCAAAAGGACTATGTCGTCCCCGATCGATGCCATCCGTTCGCAAACAATACTCGCAACTCCGAGCGGCATAAACCTAAAAAAATAATTCAATTTATTAAAAATTTCAATTTTTTATTTAAAATTTTTATATAATTTTTTACCAAATTGCGAGTGAAACCATTTTCATTATAATATCGTTCAAGCAGTAGAAGTACTGCGCGATTAGTTGGCCCTTTTCGCCCATTATGTTTAAGATGGTTCCGAAAATCATGAAGAAAACAATGAGACCTAGAGAAATAGATATTTGAATATAGTAATTAAGATGGCGGATGGTGTGTATTTACCTAGAGTGTTGGCACCGCTTCGGTTGGCTATTTTTCTTTCGAATGTTCCGTTTATTTTTTCATTTACGTTGGTAATGTCCGGTTCTTTCCAGGTGTAAACGGTGTACGACTGTTTTAAAGTCGCTTCTATTATGTTTTCAGGGAGGCCGTTTCTTTAAGAATAAATTGATTTAATTATTTATATAAATATATACCGTAAATCCTCTGGTTATACGCGGGTCTCTGTTATTCATTTTCGCAATTCTTTGGTTATTTAAATTGAAATTATTCCAATATTCGTGAAAATTAATGGCACAAAGTGTAAACGAACGAGTCGTGCGATTAATTTTCAAAATTTGTTATAAAAAGGGCTTGTGGGTATTAGAGAGTTCTTAAAAACTTGTTCTTTATAACGAATAATTCGTAATATCAAAATTCGTTAAATCGAAATTTTTTAACACGATGTTCTATGGGAAACCAACCGAGTCATCTAAAAAATTCGTTATAACAAAAATTCGTTATATCGCGGTTCGTTATAACGAGGTTCAACGGTATTATCAACTAAACCAATAAATATGATTAATTTAGGGAAATATTGGGATAATTTGGAGATGGTGACAGTTCACAGGTTTCTCAAAATTGGTTTTAGTGCAAACACAACGCAAGTACCAATGTATACTCGCTGTTACTGCACGGTCTCTAATAGAGCGCGAGAAAAACCCATTTTGCCTCTAGTAATCTGCGTACAACCAGACGATTTATATGTGTAAAGTTAAGTCATAGTTCAACCCCTTCACAATGTTCTATCATTTCAGCGCTGCCAAATTTGTACGCACATTATTTCACTTTTTAAGGCAAGTTCGCCATCTTGTTTGGTAAAAATTGGCTCATCATCATCAAAAATTGACGTTTTTTTGTTGACAAAATTGCCCAAAAAAAATTTACAACTTTAGCGAAAAAATTCTTTTGTTAAAAAAAAAAATACATTTTCAAATTATAACCAATTTTTACACAACGTAGATAATGCTAATTCACTACAACGAGGTTGAACTACACTTCGATTCATTTTTAATACAATAAAATCTCAATAAAAGCGTCCAATTTATTTATAGGCGGAGTTTTAACCCCAACCACAACTTCTGCAGATTCACGGATATCTGGATGACCAGGATGAATGATCGTAACCAGAAAAACTCCCAGCGTCGAACTGATCAAACTAGTCACGAGAAAATAACCCAAAACACTCAAAGCCATCCGCCCGTGAGTCTTAGGATCCAAAGCCGTCGTACCTACAAAAAAAAACAAAAAAAAACAAAAAAAAACCATAAATCGAATTATCATCATCTTAAAGTCTCCGCTAAATTGGCCTTATTTATGTGTCCTGTTACCGCTTAAGTGGCGGGCATTTCTCATCACTTTTTTGCAGTTATAATTGACGATGTAATTAATCAATTAATGAAAAATTGCCAATTTAGCGCAGATGTGAGCGATAAAACATGGAGGATTTTAGTTAAATTTAAATTTTTTTATTTTTATTATTTTTTTTTACCTGTGACGATACTCGCAATAATGATAGGTATAATCATCAATTTGAGCATCCTTAGAAAGAGTTCTCCGGGAAATCCAATGAGTTCTAAAGCTTGGTCACTCGGGTCTTGTTTCCGCACTATGCTGCCAACCGTCATGCCGATTGCGATGGCTAAAATCGTCGAAACCAACAACGAGTTTCGTCTCAGCCACGATGTGGTCCGCTTGAAGTTTTTGTGTTCGGTTATTCTTTTCATCCAGTCCGGTTGGTGGCAATTGCATGCGTCGCATATTCCCATGGTCCTGTAAACATTTAAATTAAATTTTATAACATAAAATAAATAAAATATTAATTTTTTTTTTACCTTGTTTACAAAATATTGTTAATCGGGTGATTTATAATCCAAATTATGTCCTTGAAATTGTTTACCCTATAAAACAAAAAATATTTATTCGTTTTAAAAAATAATTTCGTTGTAAAGTTGAAATTAATTCGTTAAAAATGGATAAAACGACGAAAATACTTACTCTATTTATAAGCGCGCTTGGTCCAGTGAGATCTAGAGCTCAGCTGCACCCTAAATGTCCTTGAGTGGCCGCATACACCACCAAATGCAAATTGGTGTTTGCAGTCAAACTGGTCAGGAAATTATCACAGATTGTTTTTAAAGTGAAAAAGAAATGGCTGCTGGTTTTCTAAACTTAGAATCGGCTATTTTTGGAACAATTTCGCCCCATTTTCATTTTTTTTTTTTTTTTTTTTTTTTTTACATTTCAGCGATGCAAAATTCGATTTTCTTCAAACTTTTTAATACAATTTGGAAATTTGGACATTACAAATTAACTTTTTTTTTTAATTTTTTTTTTTAGATTTTATTTTATTATTGGAAACAAAGATATATATATATATATTTTTTTTTTATTATAAAAAAAAAAAAAAATCAAAGCCATGACTTCATCATGTCAATAACGAGTGGAAATGCTTTAACGTAAATCATAAACTCCCGGTCCACGTCGTTCCCAAGAACCCAATCGGGTTTAAAAGTGTATCGACTCGATACTTTTTTCCACACCAAACCTCTGATCGGACTCGATTCGAGGGATCCTTTAAATGGGAAACGTCGACTGACAGCGGCGCATAAATTGCTCGTGGATTTCATCATTATCGCGTCGTGCGAAAATAACTAAAAAAAAAAAAAATTAAATAAATTTAAAAAATAAAATAAATAAAAAATAAAATAAAAAATAAATCCAACCTTAACACACGCTTTATCGCGACAAATCATCCAAAACAATGAGCAGCACTTAAGTACAATTTTTTCATTTTTTTCAAAATATTGTCTCATGAGTTTGACTATGGTCAGACCACAGCCTTCCGGTTGCCACACCTGAGTTCTGCTCGGTTCGTGCTGTTAAATAAATGCGGAAAATCAAAATTAAGTGAAAAATCACCGATTAAATCAATTTAAAACTAACTTTAGCGAGATTAACGAGTATGCAGAGACATTCTAGTATGATTTCCATGTGCGGTACGCTGCGATTACAACCTTCGATTATTTGGTAGAGGATTACGATGCCCCCGCTGTTTGCCAGACGTTCGCAACAAACTGGACTTAGTCTTGTGGATGTATCTGAGAATTTATAATATTTTAATAAATGTCGAGTAAGGAAGATAAAGGAAATCAATTACTTAAATTGTTCAGTGCTTTCCATACGGTTGATAAACGGCGACAGTTGAATAGGGAATCGAGCCCGCTCGTCGTTCGATTCCAGAGTGTGTTTTCCAGTATTGCGGATTGGTTCGCTTCGTTTATTCGGCTTCTGGCGTCGGAAATTCGTCTGTCCTTTTGCGCGGATCGTAATTTGTATCCTCTCCAAGCGGCCTGTAAAATTCAGGAATAAAAATATTAAATTAGTGGATAATTATTTACGAGTGCAGCGTCAAAAACGGAAATGGATGTTGGGGTATTTTAGCGGAAAGTGCATTTTTCAAACTATAAAGTGCATTTAAAAATAAAAAAATCACTACATTTTTAAACAAAAATAGCATTTTTAAACAAAAAATAGCATTTTTAAACAAAAAATAGCATTTTTAAACAAAAAATAGCATTTTTAAACAAAAAATAGCATTTTTAAACAAAAAATAGCATTTTTCAGACCCAAAAGTAATTTTTCAGACCCAAAAGTATATTTTTCAGACCCAAAAGTAATTTTTCAGACCCAAAAGTAATTTTTCAAACCCAAAAATATATTTTTCAGACCCAAAAGTGCATTTTACAGACTAAAAAAATGCATTTTAGATCATAAAGTGCATTTCTCAGACCCAAACGTACATTTTTCAAACCAAAAAATGCATTTCGCAGACTACAAAATGCATTTTAGATTATAAAGTGCATTTTTCAAACTGAAAAAAATGCATTTTAGATCATAAAATGCATTTTCAGACTGAAAAAAATGCATTTTAAACCATAAAGTGCATTTTCAGACTGAAAAAAATGCATTTTAGACCATAAAGTGCATTTTCAGACTGAAAAAAATGCATTTTAAACCATAAAGTGCATTATCAAACTGAAAAAAAATGCATTTTAGACCATAAAGTGCATTATCAAACTGAAAAAAAATGCATTTTAGACCATAAAGTGCATTTTTTAGACTGACAAAAAATGCATTTTAGACAATAAAGTGCATTTTTCAGACCCAAAAGTGACCAATTTTTACCTGTATCACAATCGCACAACTATTCCTCTTCTTCTCATTCAACTTACGAACCCACCGCTGAAGCCTCAAAGCACTCAACTGCAACTTCGCAGCCGCAGCAAAACATTTCAAATAATTCTCCCTCGTCGCAATCTAAACAAACAAATAAATAAAAAACAAAAATCAACAAAAATCAAACAAACAAAAACAAAAAAAAAACAAAAAAAAAAAAACGCATAATTCAATTTGCCTTTTCCTCCAATAAATCAAACTTCTCCACAGTCTTTAACTTAATCCGTCGTCTCTTAACCTCCACTCTTTTCTTCTCCACCACTTTCCTCACCAAAAAACCTCTAGCGGCCGCTTGAAACCCCACAGTCGCCCTCTTGAGCCCCAAAAACAACCTCCTCACCGCTCTCCCGACCACCCAAGCCTGCCAAGCGCACTGAACAATCGTCGCCGCCGTCCTCATCACCAAAAACCACCTCCTCTGCAACAACAACCTCTTAGTCCACTTAGAAAACCCTTTCACTCGAACCCTCAACTCATCTTCCGGCAACAACTCCACCTGGCGCACTTTATACCGCTGATAAAACCGCTCGATCACCCCCGCAGCGTTCAGCATCCTCAACCGTCGACAATGCGCAAAATTCACGTAATCGCTGCACCGGAACTTCCAACAAACGCATCGCTCTTTCTCCAACTTCCGTCGCGTCAAAACCCCTCGAAACGCCGCCTGGATTTTAACGGCCGCGTTCGTCCTCGCTTCCCTTTCCGCCCCGAACAATTTACCCCTGGTCATCCACCCCCGAGCCCACGCCTGGATCGTTATGGCGGCGCCCCGTAAAATATGATAATCTTTCCACTTCTTAAACCGTAACAAATCGTCGTAATAATTCGACAACTTCGCGTAATTAACGCAGCGTTTAATCATCCCCGATTTCACCTTCGTCCGCACGACGTAACCCCTCAAATAGCTCTGAATCACGATCGCGGCACCCCTGATCACGTGATATTGCGTAAACTCCCACCGACACAGCAAACGGCGTCGCCAACACCTCTGGACGACTAAAACGGCGCTTTTCAAACGCAAATATCTCTTCCGGTCGATCCAGCCCCGGATGTAACTCTGGACCAAAATGGTCGAATATTTGAAAAATAAATATCGGCGTCGGATCAAAAAGCCCCGGATGTACGCTTGCAGTACGACGCAAGCGGCTCGCTTCAAAACGAACTCTTCGCTGAGCGTCCGCGTGAGTTGGCAGTCCCGCCAGAACCTCTGGATGACGATGGCGCACCCGCGCATCAACCGGAAGTTGTTCCGTTCGACCCAGCATCTGAACGCGCTCTGGACGATGACGGCCGCTTCGTGCGCGTAATAGAGTTCCCTCCGCTCCAAAGTGGCGCGTCGAGTCGCCTGCATCCGAATCGTGTAGTACTTGAGCTCCAAAAACTCCGCCCGACAGAACGCCGTCAGCTGGCAGTGGTAATACCACTTCTGGATGGTCCTGGCAGCCTCGTTCTCGATCCTCGCCCGTTTCCGCGTCTTGTATCGCCGCCACATCGCCTGCAACATAATCGCGCCGGATTTCAGCGCTAAATAACTCTCTCGAGTGACCCTCCGCTCCCAACAACTGATGACCCAATCCTCCAAAACGAGCGTCGACCTCTTCAAAAGTAGATAACCCCTTCTTGCCCGCACCATCCGCCATGTTTTTTGAATTTCAATCGCGCTGTTTATCTTAATCTTCAATTCCCGTCGACATTTCACCGTCCGAAACCAACTCTGGAGCGTCGTAACCGCGCGTTTCTTCATCAAAAACTCTTTCCTGGCGTTTCTGCCCTCGATGACCGCCGTCCAATGGTGTTGCAGCACTTGGATGGCCCACACTTTGTTGTACAACGCCAACATGACCGTTTTGACTCTGCAGTACCTCTGCAAACCGACGATACTCTTTCGTATTTCTTGGTATTTCCTCGCCGCCAAACGACCTTTGACCCACGCTTGGATCCTCACGGCGGCCATTATCAACTTCTTGCGTTCGTTACGTCGCCGCCAAACGCGCTGGATGCAAATCGCCGCCTTTTTCGCCTTCAGCATCCGCCGCCATCTCGACTGGATCAACGCCGCGGATTTTCTAACCAATAAAAATTCGCTTCGGTATAATTTCGTACGGTAATTCTTCTGGATCACAATGGCGGAATTCCTGATCGTTTTAAACGCTTTTCGTTGTCTGGACGCTCTGAAGTACCTCTGGATGACACCCGTGGCCCACTTGAGCAACAAAAGCCCCAATCGTTCCTCCCGGACCTCCAAACACGCGCGAACGAATCTCTGCACGACTAAAACGCTCCGTTTAATCGCTTTAAACTCCTTAACGCATTTCCTCATCCGGTAATTCTTCTGCGCCACAACCACCGCCGATTTAAGCCTCAAAAACTCCCGTCGTGCGCCTCTCGCGGCCAAATACCCACGAAAACGCGTCTGGATCGTCACCACGGCCCACAATTTAATCTCGAATTGAATAATTTTCCAAATCCGAAAATGTCTTTGGATGATAATCGCGGCTCGTTTCATTTCCTTTAACTTCCTCCAGCGTATCCAACCCTGTAACCACCTCCGTATGACCACGCAAGCCCAAATCTCTTTCTCGAGTACCAAGGCGGCACGGTGCTGCCTGTAGCGCCTCTGTATACGAACGGCGGCCTCTTTTAAACCCAAAAAACCCAATCTCCGTCGCTTCCCTTCCCTCGCGAACAAATACCAATTCTCGATGCAAATAACTCCGCTCTTCATCCTCAAAAACTCCCGTCGCGTTCCCGCACTCCTCCACCATCTTTGTATCGCCGTCGCCGCCATTTTCGCGCGGAATTTCTTCGCTCTGAAGCGTCTCTGCACGAGAACGACGACCCTCCTGAACTCCAAAAACGTAAATCTGGCTCTCCGGGTCTCTTCGATGCCCCTGTACCACTTCTGAATGCACAAAACCGCGTCCAACAAATCCTCGATTTCCTTCACGTATTTCAAGCGTCCGAACCAGCGTTGGATGTCCACGCACGCTCTTCGGATCCTCAAAAATCCCCGCCGAGTTTCGCGGGTTTTCCTGCACCGTCTGTACCAATCTTGTATTTTACACACCTCGCGTTTCGTCCGCGTTTCCTTACTACGTGCGTACCAGCGCTGAATCACGATGGCCGCCGCGACGCGTCTCGTCTCCCCGCGTCCTCTGTACCACCGTTGAATAACGACCACCGATCGGCGCGTTTCGAGGAACTCCGTCCGTAGTTTCCGCGTCCGAAACAGCCGTTGAATCGTGACCACGTTGTCGATAAACTTCAAATAATCTTTTCGAATTTCGCGCGTTATTTTGCTCCGCCGGTACCATCGTTGTACGGTCACGACCGATCTCAAAAACTTCGCTTCGTCGGCCGATTTTCGCGTTCTAAACCGTCGTTGGATGCAAATAACGGCTTTCCTCGCGTTCCTAAACGCATCCCGTTGTTTTCTCATCGTTTTGACACTCCCGTACCATCGTTGGATGGTCACGGCAGCTCGTTTCAGCTCGAGGAACCGCTCGCGGTCCCTTTTGAGTTCTCCGCGCAGCCGGTACGACTTCTGGATGAAAACGACGCTTCGTTTCAGCTCCATGAAATGCATTCTGATTTTAGCCGCGAGTTTACTGCTTCTGTACCATCGTTGTATGCGAATAACCATTCGCTTCGTTTCGACGAACCACGTTCGGCATTTTTTCATTTCGGCGCACCGCCCGTACCACCGTTGGATGACGACGACGATTCGGTTCAATTCGCGACTTTTCTCGGTCACTTTGACGCGTCTGTACCATCGTTGCACGATCACGACAGCTCGTTTCGTTTTTAAAAACTGCATTCTAATTTTTCTAGCGTTCAATGAGCGTCTTAACCATTGTTTAATCACATTGGCGGCTCGTTTTCGTCGTAGAAACTCGTTTCGGGCGTTCCTGGCCCGTTTTAAACGCCTGTACCATTTTTGTACGCAAATCGCCGCTCTTTTTCGCTCCAAAAACTCTCGTCGAATTACCTCGGTTCGTTTACAAAGCCGAAACCAACGCTGAATGACCACAACGTTGCGTTTCAATTCGATAAACTCGGCCAAACTCTTCCTGGCAACGATCGCGCGTCTGTACCAACGCTGGATAATCAAAACGACTCGTTTCCGTTCCAAAAACTCATTTCTTCCGGTCTGGGTTTCTCTAAATCCTCTGTAGCGCCGTTGTATGACCACCGCGGCTCGTTTTTGATTCAGAAAGCCATTTCGTATTTGTCTGGCTTTCACGGTCGATCTGTACCATCGTTGAATCGCAACAACATTCACTTTCGATTCCAAAAACCGTTCTCTGACCACCCGGGCTTCTTTCGACCGTCTGTACCACCGTTGGATGGCCACCGCAGATTGTTTCTGTTCCAAAAATCCGGTTCTCGTTTGTCTAGTTTTCTTGTTTGATCTGAACCACTGTTGGATGGTTACCGCCGCTTGTTTCTGTTCCAAAAATTCAGTCCTCGTTCGTCTGGCTGTTCTTTTCGACCTGAACCACCGTTGGACCATCACCGCCGCTTGCTTTTGCTTCAAAAATTCATTTCTCGTTTGTCTAGTTGTCTTGCTGGACCTGAACCACTGTTGGATGGTTATCGCCGCTCGTTTCTGTTCCAAAAATTCAGTCCTCGTTCGTCTGGTTGTTCTTTTCGACCTGAACCACCGTTGGACCATCACCGCCGCTTGTTTTTGCTTCAAAAATTCATTTCTCGTTTGTCTGGTTGTTCTGTTCGACCTGATCCACTGTTGAATGATTACCGCCGCTTGTTTGCGTTCCAAAAATTCACTTCTGGCTCGTCTGGTTGCCTCGTTCGACCTGAACCACTGTTGAATGATCACCGCCGCTTGTTTTTCTTTCAAAAATTCACTTCTCGTTTGTCTAGTTTTCTTGTTTGATCTGAACCACTGTTGGATGGCCACCGCAGCTTGTTTCCGTTTCAAAAATTCAAATCTCGTTTGTCTGGTTGTTCTGTTCGACCTGAACCACTGTTGGACCATCACCGCCGCTTGTTTTTGCTTCAAAAATTCACTTCTCGTTTGTCCGGTTGCCTTATTCGACCTGAACCACTGTTGAATGATTACAGCCGCTCGTTTGCGTTCCAAAAATTCACTTCTGGCTCGTTTGGTTGCCTCGTGCGACCTGAACCACTGTTGAATGATCACCGCCGCTTGTTTTTGTTTCAAAAATTCAAATCTCGTTTGTCTAGTTGCGTTATTCGACCTGAACCACTGTTGGATGGCCACCGCAGCTTGTTTTTGTTTCAAAAATTCAAATCTCGTTTGTCCGGCTGCCTTATTCGACCTGAACCACTGTTGAACGATTACAGCCGCTCGTTTGCGTTCCAAAAATTCGCTTCTGGCTCGTCTGGTTGCCTTATTCGACCTGAACCACCGTTGAATGATTACAGCCGCTCGTTTGCGTTCCAAAAATTCGCTTCTGGCTCGTCTGGTTGCCTCGTTCGACCTGAACCACCGTTGGATGACAACAACGCTCCTTTTCGTCTCCAAAAATCGCAATCTCATTTTCTTGACTTCCGACGCCCGTCTGTACCATCTCTGGATCATTATAACGTCCCATCGCAAGTCCACGAACCGTATCCTAATTTCGCTCGTTTCCGCGGCCCGTCTGTACCATCGTTGGATCGTCACGACGTTTCGTTTCAGCTCCAAAAACCGCATCCTGGCGTTTCTCGCTTCAACAACCCGTCGAAACCATCGCTGAATCAACACGGCGTTTCCTTTCAGCTCCAAAAACCGCATCCTGGCGTTTCTCGCTTCAACAACCCGTCGAAACCATCGCTGGATCAACGCGGCGTTTCCTTTCAGCTCCAAAAACCGCATCCTGGCGTTTCTCGCTTCAACAACCCGTCGAAACCATCGCTGGATCAACACGGCGTTTTGTTTCAAGCGCAAAAACCGCGTTCTACTTCTCCCGGCTTCCGCACGCCGTCTGTACCACCGCTGAATCGTTATAACGTCCCATTTCAAATTCACAAACTCTATCCGAATTTTATTGGCTTCCACGGCGCGTCTGAACCACCGCTGGATAGTTATCACGTCCCACTTCAAGTTCAAAAACTCCACTCTGACTTTTGTCGCTTTTGCGACGCATCTGTACCAGCGTTGAATCGCTATAACGTTCCGTTTCAACTCCAAAAACCGCATCCGACCATCCCTGGCGTCTTTTAACCGTCTGTACCATTGTTGGATAATAACGGAAGCTTCATCCCGTTGTTTCTTCGCGTGCACGCAACGTCGAAACCACAGCTGAATCGTCGTAGCGCTCCATTTCAATTGCAAAAACCAAATACGCGTAATCGCGCCCGTCTTGAGACTCCTCCACCAATCTTGTAACACGACCGCGGCGTTCTTGACGACTAAAAACCGTCTTCGAATTGCCGCGGCGCCTCTCGACGACCGGTACCGTCTCTGCACATTTATCGACGCTTCTTTAAGCTCGAGGAATTCTGCGCGTGTTTTTCTCGCTTCGACGCAACGTCTATACCACGTTTGGACAACAATCGCCGCGTTTATCGTCCTCGTAAACATCTTCCGCGCTAAATATTCTCGGAAACACGCTTGAATGTTCGTAGCGGCAATTCGTTCGCGTTCGTAAGCCATTTTGGCGCGGCACATCCGCCAGAACGACTGAATCGACGTTGCGGCTGCGTCTCGTTCCGCCTCTTGCAGTAGAAAATCGAGTTCCTCGATTTTTTTCACCCGCAAGTAATTTCTTACGGCTCTCTGAATGACGATGACAGCTTCGTCTCTCCGTTCGCATTTTCTCAGCAGAAATTCGCGCGCTGCCGTCTGGATCGTCACGGCGGCCGCAATTTCTTTACAAATTCGTTTCTCTTCGATCATCCGCAACCGCTTCTTCGTTATGAAAATTCTCGTCCATTTTTGGATTATAATCGTCGATCGCAGTATCCGTCGGTATCGCCGTCGCGCAATCACTCCTCTCACGTTCGCCTGCAACTTAATCACGCGTTGTCTCGTTTTGATGAATCGCAGGCGTTGCAAAAAGGAGCGAAATCGTCTTTGGATTTTGCGGGCCGATTCGATTTGCGCCTTCATTTGGGGCCGACGGTAATGTTTTCTCACGGCTTGCTGGATTTTAATGGCCGCGTCAGTTTTAACCTAAAAAAAAAAAAAAATGTTTGTACGGAATAAAATCGGAAACTGGATGATAATTTACCCGTAAATTGCTTATTTCTAGGCACTTAGCTTGGTGCGCGCGCCAAGCCTTTTGTATCACTTTTGCAGCTCGAATTTCCGCACTTAGATCGATGAACTGAGCGCATAAGTAACTGATGAAAACTATCGTGACCTTTTCGTCGGGGATTGTGTTCGACATGAAATTCGGTTTGATCATTATCGGGATTCCGCCGCACAAAATTATCTTGGATAAAGCCAATTTGAAGTTGTCCTGTTCGTTTCTAAGCAACTGCTCCTGTTTTTCGTTAGCTTTTAAGAGAAGAGAAATTAATTTTGGGAATTGTGTTTACGAAATTGATGTACTTGTCAGCGTGGATGTCCAATTCGCGGTGAAACTATCGTCGGAACTGATCGAATCGTGCGGCACTATGTAACTTTGAGTTGTTTCTTTCATTATATCGTCCACGTGTAAAACGTCGGGATGGTAATAATTAATCAAATAGCAAATGACGCGTCCGTCGGAGAACGAAACGGTGAAATTATCAACCTAAAAAAGAATATAAAAAAAATTTTAATAATTAAAAACGTGTGAAAAACGATTCAATTCACCTTTATTTTGTAATGGGCACAAACAAGCTGGCACCAACGAAGTAACAACTCGATTTTTTCATCCGGGAATAATTTGTAATTGTTGTCAGAATTTTTTTCGTCGTCGATGCCGAGCGACTGAAGACTTTTCTTCAAAATGCTCAGTTCTTTTTTCAGTTTGTGTTCGCATAAAACGAGTTTCACCTGAAATTGGAAACAATTTTATCATTATTTTTGCGATTATTTCAATTGATAGTTGAACAAACTTGGAAATTAAACATCAACTGCCAGAGCAAGCTTAGAGTTTTCTCTCGGTGTCCATTCACGATGTCCTTAGCCGTGACGTCAATAATTGCGGAATCGCTTTCAGCTAAAATATTGAGCACGCACGTCACGTTGTGGATTTTCTGCATCCGAGTCACGGCCGGCACTCGTAATTTCGTCATTAAACTCCAATTTCGGGTCAAAAGTTGAGCCGCTCGACTGTAAAAAAAAATTTTTTTTTAAAAACTTATTTAAAGACTCGAATTTTTAATTTAATTAATCTCACGCAAGACGAAGCCCGTTTCTTAAATCCACCGCTAAATTAGAAACCGAAAAATCGTATTCATCCAAAGCCGATTGAGTGTAAACCACTTTGTAGCCAAAATATGCCAAATGCTTCGTTAAATCGCCTTCACCGGATAAATGATCTCGCGAAAACGCCAAAAGAATATCTCGACTCGACTGTATCAATAGAAAAAAAATTATATAAAAATAAAATTAAAACAAATCTTCTAACATTTTAGTTAATAATACCTTAAATTTTGATTCGATATTAAACAAACATGGATTAAAATCTATCAAATAATTTTCTTTCGCTTGATCCAGGAAATAAACAAGAAGCAGAAACTTCTTTAAAGTGTGTTTCTTCAGTGACGTAGCAAAACCTAAAAAAAAAATTATAAAAATAAAAATATCCGCGTACGAGCGAAGAATTTACAGTAAATAGATTTACCAGGTTTGAATAAATGTGGGACAGTAGGATGCGCATATTCCTTAGCAATAATCGGACTATTCATTAAATAGTTGAGTAGAAATTGCGATAAACCCTCCGTGTCGTTGTTTGATTTCAGCTGTATGATTTGACCAAATACTGTCTCTAAACCGATTCTCAGCCACAAACTGTTGTAACTCAAAATCAGCTCGATTAATTTCTGTTTTATCCCTACAATTATACAGAAATTAATTAAAATCGATGTTAAATCGCGAATTAAATTCAATTCCGCGTACCAACATCGGCGTGCAATGCTTTATCACTTCTTATAGATATTCTACGGTTCTCGATTTCATGTTCTAGTCTAGTAATGACTTTGATGCTGCTCTCCGATTGGTATAAATTACAAGCTCGCCTTCTGAGCAAATTCATTTTCTTCTGAACTGTGTACGTCTTGAGAGATAAATCTTCTCTCGACGGTGCTTGCTTGAATGTGATGTCTCTACTGAATTCCAGCGGCGCGTTTACAGCCATTTCTAAAAAAAAATTTTAAAAAAAAGTTAAAAAATAAAAAAATTTAAAAGAAATTGAATTGTTTTCGAATGGAAAGGAAAATATTTTGAAATTCCAGAAGAAAAAGATAAAGAAAAAGGATAGAATGTTCAAAATTTTCTCCTTACTGCGTTTTTCACCTTCGCCCAACTCATCTGGAATAGTCAGAATAAAGTTCAACCAACGCGTGAATCCTTGAGTTTGTTTTTCGATCCATTGTTCATCGTAATAGATGTTTTTCGCAGCGTAGGGATTTGGATGGCAAGGTGTAATAGCTAAATTAAAAAAAATTGATATTTTATTTTGTTTAAATTTTATTTTTTGTTTTTATACTGTACCTTTACTGGGAGGCTTTATCAACGTCAACTTCGGTCTGTATATAATTCCTGAATCAGATTGTTGTATCGCTATAATAAAAGAAATGCGATTATTGCAAATTGTAAAATTTCTATTAATGATGATTGTTCACAGAAATTGGATAATCAATGTGTTTTTAATGCATTAATTCACTTTTCTGATAAAATTCTGCAGGTTTTAATGCATTAATTCAATTTTCTGATAAAATACTGCAGTTTTTAATGCATTAATTCAATTTTCTGATAAAATACTGCAGTTTTTAATGCATTAATTCACTCTTTTGGTACAAATCCTGCAGTTTTCAATGTATTAATTCAATTTTTTCATGAAATACTGCATTTTTGATGCATTATTTTACTTTTCTGATAAAATAATGCATTTCTCAATGCATTAATTCACATTTTTCATAAAATACTGCATTTTTCAATGCATTAATTCACTTTTCTAATGAAATAATGCATTTTCAATGCATTAATTCACTTTTCTAATGAAATAATGCATTTTCAATGCATTAATTCACTTTTATAATAAAATAATGCATTTTTCAATGCAATAATTCACTTTTCTGATGAAATAATGCATTTTCAACGCATTAATTCACTTTCTTTGGTAAAATCCAGCATTTTTCAATGCATTAATTCACTTTTCTGATGAAATAATGCATTTTCAACGCATTAATTCACTTTCTTTGAAAAATCTTGCATTTTTCAATGTGTTAATTCACTTTTTTCATGAAATACTGTATTTTTAAATGCATTAATTCACTTTTCTGATGAAATACTGCATTTCTCAATGCATTAATTCACTTTTCTGATGAAATAATGCATTTCTCAATGCATTAATTCACTTTTCTAAATAAACTACTCCATTTTTCAATGCATTAATTCACTTTTCATACCAGACCGCGACGTTTTCTTCTTCTTAGTCTGTCCCCTCTCCTTCGAACTACCCGAATCCGACGTTTTCGAATTATTCCGCTTCACCTTAACCTGAGGTGGCGAACCTTTGTCCCCGTCAAACATCGCCTCCGCTTCGGACAACTTCTTCTGCAGGCTCGGAATTCCCGACTTCTTCCTCGATTTTCTCCTCGGCAACAAAACCGGCTCCTCCTTAAACGTCGGCGATTTACTCATAACAAAAGTGTCCGAATTATACGTCGCGGCCATCTCCTTCTCCACGAACAACTCCTTCTTCGAATCCAAACTCAGCACGTTGCAAAACCTCGCGATCGGTTTGCGATCGGTGCTGCATTTGTGAACCCTAAACGACGGACACTCCAAAACCTCCTCTTCGTCCTCATTGTCGAAACATTCGTCCGGCTTCTCGACCTCCAATTCGGTCCATTCGGCCGGCGGCTCGTCGAGATTACCGCAAAAATCCGTGTAATCCAATTCGGTGATCTGCAGCGTCTGCTCCGTATTAAAAAATATCGGCATATCGAGTCGCTTCTTCGTTTCGCTCGCAACCGTCGCAGTTTCGAAGCTCTCGTCCGTGAAACTACTGAAATCGGTGTTCAAATCGTTCTCCAAACTGTCGTTATAGTCGCTCACGTCCGAATAGCGCCTCGAGCGGCTCCTTAACTTATAAATCGGTTCGGGGATCTTCGATTTCTTGCTGGAAACCAGCGAACTGGCGCTCGATTCTGGTGACAAACAGGCGCGAACGGGAATCAAACAGGGAATATCGTTTTTACTGTACGTCTGGCGCCTGTCGATCAAATCCGGGGACTTCGAAGGAAGTGCCCCGGACGCCGCTGTTCTTCTATCCGATAGTGCTCCGCAAGATTCGAATTTTTCGGGCGATGTTCGTAGTTTTGAAGCCAAAGGAGTGGTCAAACGAGTTCTATTCGATTGAGTGACGTAAGTTTGTCTTCGACTAAGCATCAAATTGTCCTCGCACGAATGCAGCGGTTGTAATCCCTGAAATAAATTTATTTAATCGTTTTTTTAATTAATAAATTGAATGAAATTCACTTGTTCCGGCTGCGAGCTGCTGCTACGGAGCTGTAAATCGGGTGTAAGGCGTAAGTATACGGTAGCTTTGGGCTGATGGTTCATTTTCGCTTGATTTCGAATTGCGGTGTTAAGCTCTTGGGTTTTATCGCTGGAATCGATTTCGCTGAGGTTTCTCATGCCGGGAATGTTTTTACGCTGAATGTACGTCATTTGCAGTATGTTTTCGTTGGTTTTCGGGTGCCGTCGAGGTGCGATTTGTCTTTTAACACCTTTTTTTACGGTGATTTTTAGTTTCGACGGATGGCGGGCTTCGGATTCGTCTCTGTTCTGAGGTTGAAGTATCTAAAATAAATTAAATTAAAGGTTAAAATCAAATATTTAAAGGTTATAAAGAAAGCAAACCCTTTTTAATGGTGAAACGGCTGAGCCTAAGAGAATAACCTGCTTGCAAAATAAAGCGTTTAAGCGAAATGTAACTAATTCTCGGTAATTTCCAGCGTCGTTTGGCGTCCACGAAATCTTCACCGGCTGCTCGGACAGTTTTTTAATGTCAAAAAACTCGAAATCAACACTAAAACCCTTTTTCTCCGGGACTTTTTCGACGGTCACCTGTTAAAAAATGAAAAAAAATTAATCAAAATCAATCAAAAAAATTTAAAATCGATAAAATTTATTTAAAAAAATAAAAATCCAATAAAAATCATTTAAAAAAATGAAAAATCCAATAAAAATCATTAAAAAAATAAAAAATCCAATAAAAATCAATAAAAAAATGAAAAAAATCCAATAAAAAAAAAAAATCAATTAAAAAAATTAAAAAATCAATCAAAAAATCAAAACAATTGATGCAATTTAACAAAATCTATCAAAATTGATCAAAAAATAAAAAAATCCAATAAAAACCAAACAAAAAATTTAAAAAATCAATAAAAAAATTTTTTAAAAATCAAGAAAAAAAATTAAGAAAATCAAGAAAAATTCACTAAAAATCGATCAAAAAATCAAATAAATCAAATAAAAACCAAACAAAAAATAAAAAAAATAGATAAAAATAAAAATAAAAAAAATAAAAATAAAAAAATAAATCAAAATCTAATAAAACATCAATTTTTTTAATTTTTCTTACAATTAGATCGTCGTCTTGCGGGTTCTTCACGACGAGAATCGCTTCTTTCGAGGCTCCTAGCGCGACTTTCCCGAAACTTATTCGTGGTGTTTCGGCAAACCGTGTGAGTAACAAAACGGCCTCGCAATCGCCGGCGTCGTCGATCTTTTTCTTCTTCGGTTTCACTTGTTTTTGTCGTCTCTCTATTGCAATCCAAAGAGGTGAACTTTTCTTCGGTGATGTTACGTGACTATCCATGGCTAATTATTTAAATTTTTTAATCTTCCGAAAGGCTTAAAACTTAACTCGTAGATTAGTAGAGGTGTCGGTTAGGTTTTTAAAAATTAAATCACACCTTATTTCTTAGCATTTTCCGTTGCAAATGGTCTCTCCGGTCGCTCGTAAGTCGTTGTTTAAAGTTCGAGCCGTTTCGTTTGCTGTTGGCAGTACACGGTGAGTCATGTGATGCTGGTTGGCCAATCAGTAGCTGGGAATTGGCAACAGGAATTTGAACTTATGTTGCCGTCACTAGAGGGTACACCAAACTCAGTTATGGGTTTTTAAATAAATTATAATCGTATATATTCGCAATAAAAATGTTCTTAGCTTAAAAGAAAAGAACCCAAGTTGGAAACTCAGCTCCTAACATTTTATTTATTTTATTTAAACTATTTTATTTAAAAAAGGCCACAACCCTGGTGACAATAATTGGCAATTCAGCTTTAATGTCTCTGATGGAAATGGAACTCGGACACTCTACCAAATAGTTCCGTAAACCAAAGTTTGAAATCAAAATTAATTTATGGATCGCCTGAAATAAAGTTCACTTTTTTTTTTCAGTTTATTTAAATGAAATGAAATGACAAATGCGTAATAAAAATTAAATTTTCAAACGAATTTTTGTTTTTGAAAATAAATTGTAATTATTTGTGATACGATATCAAATTTTTAGAATTTCTCTGAATGAAATGATAAAATCGAATCTTAAGATTTGCTGGATTTAAAATTGATTTGCTAGATACACAGCTGATTTACTGGATTGATTTGCTGAATTTAGAGCTGGATTTAGAGTTAATGTGCTGGATCTAGAGCTGATTTGCTGAATTTAGAGCTGATTTGCTGAATTGAAAGCTGATTTGCTGAATTTAGAGCTGATTTGCTAGATTTAGAGCTGATTTGCTGAATTGAGAGCTGATTTGCTGGATTTAGAGCTGATTTGCTAGATTTAGAGCTGATTTGCAGGATTTAGAGCTGATTTGCTAGATTTAAAGCTGATTTGCTGGATTTAGAGCTGTTTAGCTAAATTTAGAGCTGGATTTAGAGCTGATTAGCTAAATTTAGAGCTGGATTTAGAGCTGATTTGCTGGATTTAGAGCTGTTTAGTTAAATTTAGAGCTGGATTTAGAGCTGATTAGCTAAATTTAGAGCTGGATTTATAGCTAATTTGCCGGAATTAAAGCTGATTTATTGGATTTAGAGCTGATTTAATAAGTAAAATTAAATTCCGTGCTAATAGGGTAGTTCAATTTGTACCATCCATTAAAAATGCCGATTTCGTAGATGTAAAAACATCGCACGAAGATTTACTTCCATTTTGGAGATACAGATTTACTTCCATAGTCGATTTGTTCCGGAACCAATTGACGTCATCCAACGTCATATGCGCAGAACCAACTCTGCCATTCAAACCCGACGAGTATTTATACATCCTTCGGTTAATTTCGTCCAACACCGATTTAACACTCGCAAATTCGCGGTGTCAATCACACAATTTTGGACAGCAACAGAGAACATTCTGTACTCGTCGAAATGGCAGCCGAAGCAGAAATCGACGTAAGATTATATAACTCACTTCTCCCTTAAAAATCCACCAAAAATTTAAAAAATTAAAATTAAATAACAATTTTTAAAAAAAATCAAATAAAAATAAAAAAAACGTTGAAAACCAAAAATTAAAAAAAAAAAAAATTAAAAAAAATCAAAAATTGTAACGTTACGGTGCGAAAAAATTTGTCAGCGATAAACTCAAGGTCATATCGGTGACCTCGGAAATGAAGTAACAATCACGGAAGGATGTTTACAGTTGCTAAGCAACAAAAATTGAATAAATGTAATGAGCTGTATTTCGTCAAAAATTAAATGCCGTGAAATCCATTCAAAAGATTACAAAAAAATATGGGAATCATTTGTTCTAGAAAGGTTAAACGCCATTTTACGTAACCGGCTAATCATCAGGGCCGGATTAAACCTCGTGGCCCCTTACCGCTTAATTTGTGATACATTAACTTGCAAAAAATTTCATTTCTGGAGTTTTCTTGTGCATGAGAGCCCCTAAAAGGCATGGGGGGGCCCACTATTTGATAAACTGGCCCTGGCTAACCTGCGTATATTAAAAAATAGTTCGGTCATCGATGTTCATCGATGTTCTCGAAGCTTTTGTTTTTAGAAATTTTGGCCGTTAAATGGAGATGATCTTCGCTACTGTGCTTATTTATTAATCCGGCCTTGACCGTCATTTTATTCATAAAGAAATTTAATTAAATGAAATGTATTGATTTTTTTTTCTTTCTGTTTTTTGTTTTTTTGTAGCAAGCTCGATTTGAACGAACAACGGTGGATATCAAGCCGCTGAAAGCATCGAATGTTCCTATTATTTTCGTAATCGGTGTGTAGATATTTAGTGTTTAGATTTTTTTTTTTGTGTGTGAAAATAGTTATTTTATTTTGTGTTTTTTTTTAAATTTTTTTTTTTTAAAATGTAGGAGGACCCGGATGTGGAAAAGGAACTCAATGTGAGCGAATCGTGAAACGGTATGGCTTCACTCATTTGTCCACTGGTGATTTATTGCGAGAGGAAGTTGAATCTGGGAGCAAAAGAGGTCAAAAGATGAGCGCTATAATGAAAAAAGGCGAATTAGTTCCTTTGGTAATTGAAAATCAGCTAAAATCTGGTTAAATTTGGTTAAATCTGCTTAAATTTGCTAAAAATCTGCTAACATTTGCTTAAAATCTGCTAAAATTTGCTAAAAAAAATCTGCTAAATTTGCTAAAAAAATCTGCTAAATTTGCTTAACTCTGCTAAAATTTAGCAAGATCTGCTGAAATTTATCAGATTCTGCTAAAATCTGCTAAAATTTGCTAAAAGTTGCTAAAATTTGCTAAAATTTGCTAAAACCTGCTAAAATTTGCTAAAATCTGCTAAAATTTGCTAAAACCTGCTAAAATTTGCTAAAATCTGCTAAAATTTGCTAAAAGTTGCTAAAATTTGCTAAAATTTGCTAAAACCTGCTAAAATTTGCTAAAATCTGCTAAAATTTGCTAAAACCTGCTAAAATTTGCTAAAATCTAGTAAAATTTGCTAAAATCTAGTAAAACTGCTAAAATATGCATAAATCTGTAGAAATCTGCTAAAATCTGCCAAAATTTGCATTAATTTTGAATTAATTTTAAAATTTTATATAATACAGGATGTTGTCCTTGATCTGCTCAAAGAAGCCATGATGAAACATCTTTCTAAGACCAAAGGATATTTAATCGATGGATTTCCGCGCGAAATTGCGCAAGGAGTCGAATTTGAGAAACAAGTAAACGAAAATCAAACCATGCGTCCCAATTCCAATACACTTGTGAATGCGTAATTGCGTCAAAACCGTAAATAACCATTCACAACTACACTGGAAAATCTTTAATGTTTATAAATCAACCAAAAATCAACTCTAACGTTAACAACACGAAATATTTAGATAAAACCGTGTACAATGGTGCTGTTTTTCGACGTGTCCGATAAAACAATGCTGGAACGATGTCTAAAACGAGGACAAACGAGCGGACGAGTCGACGACAACGAGGACACGATTCGAAAACGTCTAGCAACGTTTCACGGCGTCAGCAAACCAGTGGTAGAATTCTACAAAAACAAAGTGAAAATAGTAAGTCAAACACAAATAAACCTTCCTCAGCATTATTTACCCATCTCTCCCTACCAAATGCACCTAAATCCGGCTTTATTCCTTGCTTTTGTCCACTTTAACGAGCGAAAAGGTGAGAAATTGACTCAAAAAAATGCAAGAAAATTCATAATCTTTATTTTTCTAGCTTTCTGGTGAAGGACCACCCGATCCCCTATTCGTGGAAGTTGTCACGTGCATTGATGAAACGATCCAATAAGAAAATGTCAATTTTATTGCCTTCGAAAAGAACAAATCCCCGTTTTGTTTTCTTCTTTTTTTTCTCCCCTATCCCGTTGTCTCTGTAGGTTAATGCTGAAACCACACCCAGTTCTGTATTTGAGAATGTAACCAGTCTACTAGATTTAGATGATTCAAAAAAAAATCTGATGTCATCCGTTTTACAAGAGCGCCGCAGCCGATTCAAAGAGAGAGAGGAAACGTCCGGAATATCGCACCACGATATTGCCGAATCCCCCGATCAAAACAAACCGATATATCACGCAACTGGCGACATCGCCAGCCCTAAAATCCGATCCCCGAGTCCCAGCGGAACCGCCAAGGACGAAGTGCCCAGTTCCCCCGAAATAATAATGGAAGTCGAGTCAAGTTCGCTGGAATTGGGAGAAACCCCGTTGAAAAGTGAACTGGAAAGCGGAACACCGGAAAGCACCACTAAGAGCGAATCGTACACCCCAGGTAGCAGTAGCCAATCAAATAGCCCAGCGAACAGCGTGAGTTCGGCCAATAAGAGTCCCGCTAAGAAAAGTCCAATGGCCGACCGAAGTCCCGTGAAAAGCACCACAATTTCGGAAGATGCAGCGAACATTGATGAAATTGAATGAAATACTGTTTGTAGATTTGTACAGTGTGAATAAAAAAATTGTATTTTAAAGGATGTATGAACTATTTGTCTTTTATTAGCAGAAAATTAAAATTTCCTATTTTTCAGGTGAATGGGGATAAAAGCATTGACGAAGTGTTTGTTAGGGCGTGCGAATACATAACCCAAGTAATCCATCCGCCGCGAACTACGACCCAACCGAAAAAGCTCATTTCTCCGCCCGCTATATTGCCCGTCCCGACGTCCACGAGGTTAACTGAGACGAAGAAAACCGAGAATACTCCTCCGGGAAGTACAAAATTGAGGAAAAACACGCCGTGGGTGTCCATGCTCATGCCGGAGAGCGAGGAGGAGAGTTGGGACACGGTTCCGTCGCCCGCGCCGCCATCGAGTCGCGGGTCAAAATCGACCACGCAATTGTTGCGCGAGTCCATTACGATTCTCGAGCGAATAAAATCGGAAAGATCATTATTTGAAGTTAAAGATGCGAGTTTGTCGGGAAAATCTGACGAGTCAAAAGGGGATTTAGCCATAGCGACGGCGGAAATGGATTCTGAGAGTCCTGCGAGTAGTGAGGAGAAAAATAGTGCGAATGATGACAAATTTGTAACTGGAAAACAATAAGTGGCGTGGATTTTTATTTCCCAAGTACAATTAAATCAAGTTTTGCCTTTCTAAAACAAAAATGGCGTACATTAATCACATTTAGCCTCGTGGTGTTGTTGTTGAGCTGCTTTAAATTAAAACCGACGGGGTAGCCAATCACCAAATCGCGTACGAGATTTTGAAATCCTGTTGAAATCAGATTTGAAATCCTGTTGAAATCAGATTTGAAATCCTGTTTACATCAGGAGATTTTGAAATCCTGTTTAAATCAGGAGATTTTGAAATCCTGTTTAAATCAAGAGATTTTGAAATCCTGTTTAAATCAGGAGATTTTTTAAAATACTGTTGAAATCACGAGATTTTGAAATCCTGTTAAAATCATGAAATTTTGAAATCCTGTTAAAATCACAAGATTTTGAAATCCTGTTGAAATCAGATTTGAAATCCTGTTTAAATCAGGAGATTTTGAAATCCTGTTGAAATCATAAAGTTTTGAAATCCTGTTAAAATCATGAAATTTTAAAATCCTGTTTAAATCAGAAGATTTTAAAATCCTGTTTAAATCAGGAAATTTTGAAATCCTGTTGAAATCACAAGATTTTGAAATCCTGTTGAAATCATATAATTTCAGCATTTCTGGAAAGATTTTGACCAATTTTATGGGTTTCCGGGGTTTTGGGATTTTGGAGATTTCCTGGATTTCTAGAGATTTTGGAAGATTTTGCTAAAGATTTCAAGGGGGTTTCTCAAGATTTCAGGCATATTTTCTTCAAATATTTTGATCAATTTTATGGATTTCCAAATTTTAGAGATTTTGAAGATTTGCTAAAAAAATTTCATGGATTTGCTTTGGATTTGAAGATTTCGGGATTTCAGGCAGATTTCTTTAAAGACTTTGCTCGATTTTTCTACAATTTCAAGATATTACGTAAGATTTCATGGATTTCTAAGACTTCAATGAGATTTCCAGCATTGGCCACCCCTTCGATAAAAACAACGCCAGGAAATAAAAACAAAATGGTATCACAAAACAACAAAAAAGATTGTTTTTTTAAAAAAAAAAATAATATTTTCTTTAGGTCCCTTAAAAATAAAATAATATATATACCTTCGCTAACCACAGACTCGCACCATTCTGTCATTAATACTGAGCTGCACAAAACAAAAACAACAAAATAGACACAACTAAAAAAAAAATAACAAAATGGCTGAAAAATAAAACTAGCCGTCGACTTGTGCCGCGCGTTAACACCAAGTAACGTAAATATTCCATAATTAATTAAATAATAAAAATTATTCTTCACAACTCATGTAACACTTTTCCCCGAGTAAATTTACATAAAAATGCAAAGTGCATTCACTAACCATAGACTCGTGCCACCTTACTAATACTGAACCGAACAAATATAGAAATAAATTTAAAAGGACAAAAAAAAAAAAAAAAAAAAAATTAAAAATCTTAAATAAGAAAATATTACAACTCATTACGCGGCGTAATAAAATACAACTATCAACAGACCCGTGCGCCTGTAGAATAAATAAATAAACAAACAAGTGTAACTCGGCATTTAAAAAATTATTTTAAATTTTTAGTTTAAGAGGGCCAGATTTTTAAGGGATGGGCCTCCGTGTTGAAGACCCATTTATCCAACGATAAGGTCTTTTGGTCTTTACTAAAAAGTAAATAAAAATACTTCAAAGTTTCGCCGAGGAAAAAGGATTCCATCATATCTTTCGATTGTGTGTCGTCGGGGTTCTTCACGTTGCTGATGCTGCTGTAGCCGCCATCGATTATTTTTGTGTGTTTTTCAAAAGCCTGAAATTTAAAAAAAAATAAGATGATTGTAAATATGATACGGGGGAATTTGGGGATGAATTTACTTGGAAAATTTCCCAGCCCCATTCTTGGTACGTTTTGTTTTTCGTGAAATGGTACATGTACCATAAACTCTCGATGGTTTCAGGACGTAATAAATTATGCGTGTCTGCTCCCTGTAATAGAAAAGTAGGGAATGTAATTGTTAAATTCGAAGGGTAAAATAAAAATTGGTGGAGTGTCTCGATATTTGCAATTTTTGTAGTAAAATTTCACTTTTTTTGGGGGATTTTTGGGAATGATAATTCATTTTTTTAGGTGCTCAATTGCATCTCTTGGTACAAAAATGGATTTTTTGGTGACAAAAATGGATTTTTTTGTGACAAAAATGGATTTTTTTGTGACAAAAATGGATTTTTTTGTGACAAAAATGGATTTTTTGTGACAAAAATGAATTTTTTTACACGAAAATTAAAATTTTTTCAGCAAAAATTAAAATTTTTACAGCAAAATGGAAAATTTTACAACAAAAATGAAATTTTTATAGCAAAAATGAAATTGTTGCACCAAAAATAAATTTTTACACACTATGTATGAATTTTTACACACTATGTATGAATTTTCACATTAAAAATTTATTTTTTACGCTAAAAATTAATTTTTTTATACCAAAATTTCATTTTTAAACTAAATTTCATTTTTTAAACTAAAATTTTATTTTTTATACTAAAATTTCATTTTTTATACTAAAATTTTTTCTATACTAAAATTTCATTTTTTATACTAAATTTCATTTTTTATACTAAAATTTTATTTTTTATACTAACATTTCATTTTTTATACTAAAATTTCATTTTTTGTGCTAAAATTTCATTTTTTATGCTAAAATTTTATTTTTTATACTAAAAATTCATTTTTTTTAAATGATTTCAAATGCATTTTTAGCTACAATTAAAAGAATTCGACATCTTACTTTTACAATTAAGTCCTCTTGAACTGTAGGATTGAGATTGAAATGCACAATTTCAGGTGCTAATTTAGTCGGCATGCGGACGTACATTTGATAACAAGTATAAATTAACTCTTGAGCTAGGTGAAAATGTGTTAGTGGAAGTCCATGATGATAACCCAGAATCAAAATTCCTGGTAAGTAGCACGATAAATGATCCTACAATCCCCAAAAAAAAAAAAAAAAAAAAAATTAAAATTAACAATAAAAATAACAAAAAACAAATGTTAATTTAAAACATTTTTTTGGTGTTAAAATCAAGATGCAGATGCAAAATTAATTAATAAAGTTCTATCAATAATTGCAAGATGCAGATGCATAATAAATAAAATAAAATAAAATGAAATGAAATGAAAATAAATAACCAAATTCGCTCATTAAAAAGAAGAGAACTTTGTTATTTACATTATTATAAACAAAAATCAAATTTTTGTTTAATTGACCGGTTAAAACAAATTCAGATTTTTATATTGTTTTTAGGTTTTCATTTGTTAGCTCAAAGCTGAACTTAAAAAATAGATTTGCCTGTTGGGTGCACGATCATAAAATGGCAGTCATCAAAGCAGACGTCTCAATCCGGTACCGATTTGTTTGTCACTGCATAAACAATATTGGCCTTCAAACTTAAAACTTTTTCAAAAATCCTCTTTTATTTGGATTTAATTTAATTTCCACGTCCAAATAATCAGATTTTCGAAAAAAAACCAAAGTATAAACGCATTTTCAAACAATTTTTCCAATAAAAAAAAAAAAAAAAAAAAAAAAAATAAAATAAAATAAAATAAAAACGATTTGCACCTGAATTTGAGTGTTTTTTTGGTATTTGGGTCTGTAAAACAAAATTATCCAATACCAAATTACCAAATTACCAACTCGGTAACGCGGTATCAATACAAATTACCATTTTCGGCTTAAAATTTTTCCCATTCACTAATTCACCCATAAATGCTAATTTATTTGGTTCAGAATATCTAAGTAAATTAGCCATCATCCCGTTAATCGACGCGTTGTAGTCTTTCAACAAACTGAAAAAAAAAAAAATTCCAAATTAGTACGTCGTACATCAAATTCCGAAAAATAAAATTCGACGATAATTCGTACAAATCTTTCGTCTTGCCAGTCTGCACCCACTGCTTCAGTAGATATTCGTAATAGCTGTCAGCCCGCGCACCCAACGTGATGGTCGTGTACGGACGAAATCGACCGGTCTCGGCGTTAATAAATATAGGAACGAGTCCGTCCTGTTTCGGCTGGTCGTGCAAATGTTGGCTCACTCGATCAGCAGCTGCCTAAAAATCGAAACGTGTCTAAAACGTACAATTTTACGCATATCGGACTCTCCTACTTCGTATTTGGGATCTCCAGTAAGACGACTAAGGTCTTTAAATTCAATTTGTATGGTGGAGACTTCGGACACCGAACTATCAGGTCCCCAACGCGGTGGATGAGATCGGTGCGAACGTAGATTGACATCCGAATATGGAATTCCTGATTTACTGCTGAAACAAGGCAAAAGTCTGTCCGCTAAATCAATCTGAAACATTAAAGTTGTATTAATAATCATTAAAAAATGCGATATTTTATATCTCACCGCTTTGTTTTTAAATAGTTCGTCGTTAGTTAAGTGATAAGTGCCGAGTAGACCGCCGAGAACGCGAATTGTAACCTCGAAACAATTGACATCTTTGTTTTTGTCGAAATTTAATACGTCCGATATATATTGCCGCGCTTCCTCGTATTCTAAAATAAAATAAAAACAATAGAAAATGATTTAGTTTGAATGTTTGCATTTATTTATTTGCGCTTGCCTTCTTTCAATCCCATTATAAGAATTGTATCCACGCTGTCGACTATCGTCAATCCCAATCCGAACCAATCGCTGTAAGTCTTGCTGATGGGTTTTAAGTGATCGTGACCCCACGCATGCTCTTTGTAAGCTGCCCATGCGTATTTGAAAGAGGACACTACGGCAGTTTGTCGATCATTTGTTGGGCCTGAGATATTTTAATTTTTTTTTAAATTAATTCTTTTTGTTATTATTATTGTAAATTCTCTGGTTGTACGCGGGCGCACTATAGGCAAAATGGAATTTTTCCTACACTCTATTGATATTTTTAACAAATTAGTGACTTTTTAAAAGAAAATCACTAATTTCACGAAGAAATCACTATTTCATAAACAAAATCAGTGATTTTTTACAAAATTAATGATTTTTTTTTTAACAAAAATAATGATTTTTTTTTACAAAATTAATGATAATGATTTTTTTTGCAAAATTAATGATTTTGTTCAACATTTATAATTTTTCCAAAAAAATCACTGTATTTTCCAACAAAATCAGTAATTTTTGTTACCCCGTGCTTAATACATAAAATGTCAGTGACCCCCCAGACGCTTAAATATACAGCCCCGGCAATAATTCGAAGCTTTATGGTATTCGCAAATACTTTTTGAGTGCAAATACAGTCGAACCTCGTTATAACAAACCGCGATATAACGAATTTTTGTTATAACAAATTTTTTTTGATGATTTGATTCGTTAGCCATTTAAAAAAATTTCGATATATAACGAATTTTGATATTACAAATTATTTGTTATAAAGAACAAATTTTTATGAACATTATAATACCAACAAACCCTTGTTATAACAAATTTTAAAAACTAATCACATGGCTCACTTGTTCTCACGCATTGTGCCAAAAGATTTAATTTTTACAATTAATAAAAATGAAAATTTTACTGCAAAAAAATATTGTAAAAACTTAAATTCAAACAAAATGAATAAATAATGTTTTTCATGATAAAAATTAATTTGTTTTCAGTATCATAGTTTCTTACAACAAACTTTCGTTATAACAAAAATAGATTTCTCAGATCCCTCGCGATTCGTTACAACAACGTTCGACCGTATTATCAATTAAACCGATAAATATTATTAATTTACAGAAATATTGAAATAATTTCAATTTAAATAACCAAAGTATTATGAAGATGAATAGAAGCGAGTCCCTATTATAACACCCGTGCACTATCGATAAATTTCTGCTTTTAAATAGAAACTTGCGATCTAACGGGACCTGCGTACAACAAGAGGATTCACAGTATCTTCTATCAATACCTGAAAAATAAATTTTAATTCTCTCAGTTTGTAGTTTCTGTTCACTCTTATCCGGTTCTGCAAGCTGCGGCTGTGGTTGAACATTCTCAGGAAACAATTTTGCATTTGGATCTGGAATTTGCTCGTTTTCATTTTGGTTTCGTTTTTCAGCTGACGGAATCTAAAAAAACAAAAACAAAAACAATTAATCACCCGACTAAACTAATACTATCCACGTTGTGTAATTCTCAACCTTGTTTATTATTTTATCATACTTCGGTTCTTCCAAATTATGCAATGATTGAACTTTGTACCAATCAGGTATTACAAAGATTAAAAGTAGCAAAGATAAGGCTGCTAAGACAAGTATAAAACTGCGCTCGAATCTCGATTTTTGTTTCCACCACTAAAAAAAATAAAAAGATAAATTAAATTTAAGAAATTAATTTTTTTTTCTATACTGGTTCTATTAATTTTGCTTATTTTTATGCATTACTAACTCACTCTCCATAGTTTGATTCTCTTCACTTTCTGATTGTCATCTGCAAGCTGCGACACCGACAACGACACGTAATCACGCCTCGACATTGCCAAATGCTTTCGAATGGTACTCGATGATCTACATAATTATGTTGAATGTTTGTTTGTACGTTCCTTAATCCCAACATATTAACTCCATTTTTGTGGGGAATTGAGCAGTATGTGATATTTTTGCAGATCTCGACGTGGTCATTGTCAACACGCCATTCAGCTCGCCAGCGAGCTAGTGTCATCTAGTGGAGGTTTTTTTTAGATGTTTTAGATGTTTTGTATCGTAAACACCCGTGTTTTTATTTTATTTTATAGGTTTTGTAGGTTTTATAGATTTATTATAAACAAAATAAACATTTTTGGTAATCGAATTTCTTTATATTATCTCCGTTTCGTGCGTGTAATTTTTATTTGTCTCCAGGAAAGTGTAATGAATGACACAGTTTATATCGATTGCAGATTAAGCGTTTATAATCCATCGACTCATTAAAACTTGCGTTAGTTTTTAGTAAAATTTGTATAATAATGTTTTGTTTTTCAGAAACTGGTCAAACTCAAAGAAAAACAGTTTTATTTGCGAAATTACATTTTCCCGCCGTACAGGTGTTTCTGATCCATTACTTGCTGCTGGTGCTAAAACAAAATGCCACCTAGAGAGAAGTGATAAAATCAAAAATACTCTAAAATCCAGACCCGAAGATCGGTTAAAACAGTCTAAAATTAAAGATACACGAGCAAATCATGAATTTAAACCCCTACCTTTAATAACCAATAAAACAATTTTCCTCGTATTTAATTTAAACCACACGAAAAAAGCCTTTTTTCGCTAACCTTATCCCGAAGACCGCAATCCTTTTCCGTTTCCGGTTTCCCATATTGTCTATGTTAGAACTTGGAACCGACTTTCGCAATGCTCGACGTCTATAACTGTTTTTTCAACTGATGGATAGTTGAGATGTTTAGTCGATTTAATTTTTAAATTTTATAAAAAAAAATCATCTTTGACGTCGTATCCAAACGCGAGGTTCTGATTTTGTCACATAATTTTTGTTTATCGTTAATTCGTTGCGTATTTGCAGATGGCGGGCCAAAGCGTCAAACTACCACAAGGATGGCGGGAACACCGATCCAACACACTCAATGGCAGGACTTATTATTACAATTGGTACACTAAGCAGTCGTTTTGGTTCATTGAGGAAGTGTTGGAGTTTGAAGAGAAGGCGAAGGTGGATTTTTAGAAAGAAAATTGAATTTTTGTTGTATTTTTTTGTGTTTTTTTATTTATTTTTAGGATGCTGCGGCTAGATCTCGGGCTCTTGCTATTTCCCCGGATTTACCGACGTCACGAAAACGGAAAAATTCGTTTGATTCGTATTCGAAGAATAAGGAGTTGAAAACTGATGATAGTTTGTTGTCGTCTGGTTATGGGAATAGTTTGGGCACACCGTCAGCGGGTATTATTGGTTTGATTTAGTGTTTGGATAAATTTTATTTTTGATTTTTAATTTTTAGCATCTACGTCTGATGATATGGAAGTGTGCGAATTGACGTTAGATGACAGTGTTGTTATGATGGAAGTATGTATTTGGTTGGAGTGTAATTGGGTTGCCACTTGCTAGATTTGAGGATTGGTTTTGATTTTATGTAAAAATTGCATTAGTTACAGAATAAAATGCAAGTTTTTCTGGAAAAAGTGCAGATTTTTCTGGAAAAAGTGCAGATTTTTCTGGAAAAAGTGCAGATTTTTCTGGAAAAAGTGCAGAATTTTCTGGAAAAAGTGCAGATTTTTCTGGAAAAAGTGCAGATTTTTCTGGAAAAAGTGCAGATTTTTCTGGAAAAAGTGCAGATTTTTCTGGAAAAA
>JAQFXT010000546.1:0-33055 GCA_034683725.1 Strigamia crassipes
TGGTGCATTCCAATAAAAGTTGAAGAAAAGGTGTTGTCTCTGTTGCCTTGACACTCATGTTGAGAGCTAGGTCACGCAAATCTTCATCCTGGAAGATTTCCGCCCAAAGTCCGTGAAAAATGTATCAAATGAGGAAAATGGAATCTCGTCAAATAACAAAAAATATGAAAATTGAACCGGCAAATGACGAAAATGCAAAAAAATTGAATTGCCAAATAGCAAAAATACAAAAAAATTGAATCATCAAACGGCAAAAATTCGAAAATTTAACCGTCAACCAGGGGCGAAGATCTACTACAGGGCAAATAAGTCTAAAGTTACAAGGCCCCTAAAAAACGGGCCCCTAAAAAAATTTTATGTTTATATGAGTGTATATTAGTGTAAGCTAACTTGTAGATATGTTGAGAGGCCCTCTAAGTATGTTAAGGGGCCCACTGAGTGAATTGAGGGGGCCCGTAGCCTTAGGGCCCCCCCAATAATTCTAGATCCGGCATGAAACAGCAAAAATGCAAAAATCGAGCTGTCAAACGACGAAAATACGAAATAAATAAACAAATAAATAAATAAATAAATAAATAAATAAGTAAATAAATAAATAAGTAAATAAACAACGTCTGTTTAGGTTCAGTACGATATGTTGAATTTAAATTTAAAATCACAATTCTATTTTTTTCAAAACAAAAATAATAATTATAATAATAGTAATAAATAGAATTTTAAACTAACAAATTTTTATTTTTTATATTAATAATAAATAAGTTAAAATAAATAACGAACAAATAAGAGAAAAATGTTGATGACATACAAAATACAGACGAATCGCAACATCGCTGCCAGCGCGACACCTGGCGATTAACTATTTAATAGATATCACTAATTTATAAACCATTGGTCAAGTGAAAGTCCACGCTCCACGATGGTTAATAATTATATCACAGACTTCAATCGTTGTGCGGGGAATTATTTTGGAATACCTCGAGTTGAATCCAGTTCAACTTCGACTATAGTTCGTTTTGCTTTGCTTCTCTTCTGCACCCGTTAACATGGCTGATCCCTCCTTTGCAAATGGTCTCTTATTTCTTTAGCTTTCGATTCGAGGTTTTTCAGAACCATACATTCGTGACTTTGCACCACCGTGTCGTTTTCCAACGGGCTGGGTAACGTCGGTTGACTTTCCAATATTGCTAGTACGTCTTGTTTGGCCGTTTCGTTGTTCTCGTACCAATAACCGCCAAAAGAGCAGCCCATTTTCTGTTTATTTGTCAAAATACTAATGCGTAATAAAGAAGTAAATCATATTAGTAAACGGTTCACAACACTTTGCGAAGTTTTTAACTCACCCGTAAGAGCAACGCATGTTCTGCACGTATCTCACTAAACTACATCATTAAAAAAATAAAGTTTAAGTTAGCAATAAAGTCAAACCGTTTTAAAATTTGCGATTTTTAAACCTACTTTTTGTACAGCTTAAAGAAACTTTTGTCTTTGTGTGAATAGGAAGATTGAAGTGTGTCGATGATGTGTTCCAGAGCAACGTAGTAATGTACGATTGATAAATACGCACTTTCAGATGACCAACACTAATTATTACATAAATAGGTAATAGTTTAGAAATAAAATCTAAAAATTGTCAAATTTATTCCAATTTACCGTAGGGTTATCATTTGTGGACGGAGAACTCGTTGCGGTTGGAAAATTGCACAAATTGATTGCATTAATCCCCTGCAAAGAACGAAATTAATAATCAACAAGACTTGAAAATGAGTGTGTACCAGTTTTGTGACTAATTTTAGTTTACGGATTCTTTCGAGCTATTTTGATTAGTTTCTCGTTTCCTTTTACTCGATTACATCTCGTTACTTTTACAATTTGTATACGGTACCCCAACTTTTTAGCTAACACCACGCTACGCTAATTAACTTATATACGATTTAGTTAACATTTAAAGTAACTCACCCTTTCTTCTCTCAGTTTATCAATGGTTTCGATGATTTGAATGATGACTACGGTTCCGTTTTCGCACTCCTCGTCGACTTTGAACGGAGTAGACGATGAAAGTTCTGGCTCCAAATATAATGGGCATATGACACTCATGTTGGCTATTAACCGATCGGCGATGTCGTTGCAAAGTTCTCCATTAAACATGCACAGCTTTTCGTTTTCGGCGACCGGTCGATTCAAAGGACTCGCGAAAAGAACGCCCGTGCAAATACTGCTCACGATCATCATAACTGTAGAGAAAAAAAAATTAAAGAATTAAATATAGATACGAAAAAAAAATCTCAAACTCCGCAAATAGATGTTACGCTTCGCGTCAACAATTATTTTTACATCTTCCGGTGTGAATTGTCTATAAAAACGGAGAAAAGAAAGTTGGTGCGCGTAGTTATTACGCAATAGACTCGCAAAGCGGATGCCGAGACGCATTTTTAGGCGCGAGCGGTCATTTAAGGATGGATTTTCATTTGTAGCTAACGCAGTTACCCATAAATGAAATGTGATTGCCACAGTCGGGTGAGACGGGCCTTGACCGTGGCCGGTGAAGAGCAATCGCGGCATGCGAGGTTGATGGCATACCGGGATGCCCCCCTCCTGCATCGTTGATACCGCAGCTGTGCGGCTGAGCCAGAAATAAACTGTTGCTGCTACAGGAGAGCGCAGTAAGCTGTGAAACAGGCCAGCACGTGGTTTATCTTACCGAAAGATCTTCCAGACATGTTGGCTGACGATAAGGTTGAATAGGTGGCGGTCTGAGAAACTGATTGGTTTGTACGCTAGACTCAACAACAACAGAGATGTAAAAGCACGGATTGATAGACATCCTTATATATTAAATTTTATTGGTATACGGGGGAAATTTAACCGTACTCCATAGTATGGGAGTGTCTGTTTCGTGACGTCAAACGTTTCGGAAGTGTGGAAACTGGAGAGAGGGAATAAGTATTTCCACCTTGAGTACGCGCCTAGGTTGGGAAACCCTTGGAGACATGGTTGACAGTTGACGTGTTTAACCTCAAAAACAACAAAAAATGAATGGGAAAAAATAGGCTAGATTGGTTGGGGTAGTTTGGTGACGTAGAGTCATCGAAATTTAAGAACTTAATCCAATTGCGGATCTGATAAGTAAAGTCTGAAGTGTGTTGTCGAGTTGTGGTAAAGTCGATACAACGAGCAATTAATTTAATTTACAAACGTGAAGTTATAAATAAAAACGTCATGCGAACGTATATAATTTTAGAAATTTAGATATTGCACTTTCAACTGTAAACATAATTAAAACACAACGCCAAAAGTTTATGTTTTCAACCGATTCGTTTCGGTTGAATGTCATCGCAAGATGACTGAGCATTTTATTCGTCTTCATTTACATCAGCAGGTGTCCGTGTCCTACTTAGCAACGTCTTCAGTTCTAAGAAAAACGCAACTGTCCCTTTTCGATTGAAAGAGTGGAACCTGGCTTTTCCTAGACTAAATAATTGGCACTGTGTTACAGGCTTTTCCCAAACCTAGCATATTGTGTATACGGATGTTTATGTTTATTTTCGGAATTTTATTTATGTATTTGATTTTCCATACAAATAAATAGTAAGATGATTGATCGCAATCAATAGGAAGTGAACGGAAAGCGATAAGATAAGTGAGCTCATACGAATGTGGCCAATGGATTAATCAGCCTGATAAATTGACAGTGATGTTTATCCCCATCCCCCTCCCATGGGGTTTCCTCTGTCTTCATCCGGAGTCTCGACAGTGGACCCGGATAAGGGAGGTGTTTCAGTTTCCGCTCGTCACTGATAGTAGGCGCTTCCGACTGAGGGGATTTTACCAAACTACGTCATTTAATTGTAAAATTCTTCGGTAGTAAGTTAGTTTACTGCTCATTTTGTATGCAATATGGAAATTGTCGTTCATGGAACGTCCATAATCTGGATTAATTCATGCAAAACCAGTCTGAACGAGTTTGCAGCTTGGCGACTTTTTTCATTTCGATTTTCATCTGTGCTTTCCTGTTGTCTTTTGTGATTTGAGACGCGTTTAGTTTATTCGCAGGGCGGAAATGTCTCCGATTTCGTTGTCTCGCTTCATCGTTACGAAATACGTTGGCTTTCTGTGTGGCTCGGAAGTTGAAGATGTTCAAACCCATTTTGATAATAAATAAACCCATTTTGATAAAAATGAAAATAAATAAATAAATAAATAAATAAATAAATAAATTTATAAATAAATTAGGATTTACGTGTTTACGTGTTTACGTTTCAGAAGAAATCGTACTATAACATTTTCAATTGAATAAAATGAAAAAAAAACTTCCCGGAATCACCAGAAAACATCCGGTGGACATTAATTCCCCATTTTGCTATGTCGATCGAATTCATGTTCGTCATCGGTAGTAGTTTTGAGATTAAGAAAAGGTGAAGCTTATCAGGAATTTCAACGTGTGAAATCAAGTAAGCAATTTACTTTCGTGTAGCATAATTAAATTTTGAAAAAAATACATAAATCAGTGTAAATTATTGTATAAGAATTATGGAATTTATTACAGTAGTCAAAATTAAACATTTTTAAAAATTAAGCATTTTTGACGTACTCGGTCCTTCCGTCTGCATCTCATACTCGATTTTCACTTTTGCTTTTCTTTTCGCCATTGTCTCTTGCAAATCCTCCTCCTCATTCTCCGAAGCAACCTCTTCAATATCTGACAAATCACTTTCTTCAAACTCGTCAGCCGCAACGTATTCAACGTTTCCCATATCCTATCAAATGTAATTCAAATATCAGTTTAAGAAATTACGTAAAATACTAATATTTATTTACATCGTATTCCATTTCTTGTTCTTGTTCATCTTCTTCGACTTCACTGTCAGTTTCCTCCTCGTTATCCAATGCTTTTTCAAACGCCATAAGAGGGAAGTTATATATGTCACCATACTGAAAAAATGTACAAATGATTAAAAATTCACATAATCTGAAGCTAATATTTTACCGTTCCCTTCTTCAGTCGATCCAGCAGTTCTTTTTCTATTGTCGTTTCCAATTTAGCTGCTACCAGAGCTTTTTCCTCTCTTCTTTTTTCTCGTCTCTCAATTTTCCTTTGAAGTGGAACCAGTTTCTTCCTTTTTGAATTGAAAGTAGTTAATTAATATATCTTTTCTTAATAGTGGCAATCGCAATTCACTTACTGTCGCTTCAGTTTCAATTTTCTCATTCGAATGAGATTTTGAGTTATTTTTAAAAACCTTTGTTTACATTTCTGACGAATAAACATTGGCCAATAAATTAAATTTTCATTAATTTGTCGTAAAGCAGTTTCCAAATTCCTCGATAATTTCACTTTTTCCCATAACCTATCTGGAAAAGCGGCTCTTTCAATCGTCTTCATGTATAAAAACAGGATTCCTGCAAAACAGTTAGCATTAAAATTGCACTTTTGACCTTTATACAACCGTTTTATTTACCATTTTCTTCTCTTATCGTTGCATACTGACTGTTTGCTAAGGGACAAGACGCGCGATTGCATAAACCCGTCAAGTTATATTCATTTCTACAAAATCTCCCAGTTTTTGTACTGCGAAGTAAAATGGTATAATTAGTATAAAAACACAATCAAAGATGTAGACAGTTCTTACTTCACTTTGTGCGAACAAAAACTTGAATTTATGATACTCCAAATAACCTAAAAAAAAAAGTGACAACTTGGTTAATTACGTACATAAAACAATTATTAAGTGTAAAAAGCAAACTTACGTCATCGTGCTGCATTGTATTGGCCTTTTAACACATATCTCGAAACACACGCGACTTCTAGCCACACCGCACCACCATATTGGAAAATTAGAATCGCAGTTTATTAGTATAAAAAAATTCAAATAACTACAAATTATTATTATTATATTTATTTTTATTTAATCAATAATTAATATTTCATTATTAACAAAAAATAATCTGAAATATTTTTTGATAATCCGAATATAAGAGGATAGCAGTAAAAATGGCGGATATCTATAAAACCCGACACCAAAAATGTCCATAGCGGCGCTCATTCTTGCATCTCTACGAATCTCTAAAAGTAGTTTTTTTTATTAAAATAAAGAATAATTGACGATGGAATTGCTTAGCAATTTTTGTTTTAGGGATTTCCTAAACTGCTAGATCTGTAAGTCAAACAGTTATTATTATATTCCGTTATAAACTAACTACCCTAAAGTTGAATCATAAAATATAACATCTCCCTACACGAACCTACTATTTATGACGTCAGTTTGAAAATCGCCCAGGATCTTTAATTTATAGACGTGTTGTTCATAACATTACATTTCCAGTTCAGCCAGCCAACGTGACCTATTCCAGGGCTCGGTGACTGATTAAATTGTCTTCCCACTATGTATGTTTCGAATTAGTTGTCACTTCTGAACCAAAATATGTGGCCAAAGATCTCCAAAGAACGGTTTGAATGTGTAGCGTCGATAATATTGCGTGTTCCAGGTTAGTTAATGAAGTTAATGACAGAGAAAAATCAGTGGCGCTAATTTTTTTTCCGATTTCTATTTTCTATTTTTAGGTTTGTTTGTCATAGATTATTGGTGGCAAAACGACAGGTCAAAAGCCTTGCCAGGGACACTGCAATGGCAGGATCTTATCTCTGCTGTACTTACAAACATAGGCGAGTTAAAATTGAAATTCGAAAAAGAAACATGCGAATTAATAAATTTATTTTTCTCCCCCAATAAAAAAAAAACACTTTTAGTTCTCTTCCAAGGCCTGTTGCTAATGCTTCTTCCATTACACCGTCTTGTAGACCTATACATGCATTATATTAGTGCGAGTCTGTTAGCAGCTGCTCATTTGTGCTCTCATCAGTATATTGTGATTGAACAAAATGCGTCATCAATCAACGAAGATCCTGGATTCGTTCGCCGTCAGATGACGGCACTTATCGTCCATATTTTTGTGGCATCGATCGTAGGCTTTCTCTTAGACGTGCAAAATAACGTGGGACGAATGCTTCTCGCTATGTATTCACTGCCTGTTGTTATCCGTCTTTCAGGATTCCCAGTATCCACTTTAATGCTGGTCCATAATTTTGCTAGTGCGTTTATGATACTCCAAACGATGTACTACGTCATAATATACATTCCGAGTCTGTTCGATTACCTGAAATCAGTTTACAGTACGGTGAACAACGAAGCGGAGCTGTACGGATGGTTCGTCATATTCGTCACGGTTTGGAACCGAGTTTTCGTGCCCGTACATCTCCTTTGGTTCTGGCTGATCCAACTGGTGGCCCAGATGTACCAATACATCGTCGTCACGCACCATCCGATCATGCGAGAAGAATGGTACCTCGTGATACTTACGTGCATAAGCAGCATCTGCAATTCGCCCATAAGTCTAGCTGGAACTTGCGTCGCGTTGGCTTACGTTTCCTACACGATTCTATCGCTGAGCAAACTGTACCTGCAAGGATGCAACGCATTCGTTAACGACAACGTAATGCACAGTGGGTGGACCGAGGGTCTGACGATGGCTCTTTTGGCCATTCAGACTGGCCTGATCGAACTAAAAATGCCAAGGCGAACGGCTGTGATGAGTATAATTTTATTTATTGTTTTATCTTCGTTGATTCAGTCGATTTTCGAGATCACGGAGCCCATCATGCTCGCTTTAAGTGCGTCGCACAACAAGAGCATTCAGAAACATGTGCGCACGTTGTTACTATGTATCTTCCTCTTTGTATTTCCACTTTATATGACTTACATGTTATGTTTGGTATTCCAAATAGACTTTTGGATGCTCGTTGTCATGTCTAGCTGCGTGATGACGTCGGTTCAGGTGCTGGGTCTGTTTATCATTTACGTTCTGTTCATCTACGATGCGTGGAGAACGGAAGCGTGGGATAGTTTGGATGATATTGTATATTACGCGAGGTCAATCACGAGGGTTCTCGAGTTTGTTGTGGCGGTGTTTGTGGTCGGTGCCGGGTTACGCGAGTCGGTTGTGGGAGAATGGAGCTGGATAAACTCGTCTATTTTGCTCATTCATTGCTATTTCAACGTGTGGCAGAGGCTGCAATCTGGTTGGAAGAGTTTCTTGCTGCGGCGTGAAGCGGTTCGCAAAATCGAGTCGTTGCCCGATGCGACGCAAGAGCAACTGGACGCGTATAACGACATTTGTGTCATTTGCTACACGGATATGAAGTCAGCCCGGATCACGGCCTGTCGGCATTTCTTCCACGCTAATTGCCTCCGGAAGTGGTTATACGTTCAGGATAATTGTCCTATGTGCCATGGATCAATTTCGGTGAAAAATGTTGATCTCACAAATTCGTCTGCTGATAATGAACGTGTAGACTAACTCGGCTCAAGGCTAGTGTTTTATTTCCAGTTACAAATGAACGTTTCCAATTTTACGATTGCGATTGTCTTCTCAAAGCTACAGATTTAGTATTTATATATTTTTATTTTTGTTTTTATTTCTTTTCAGTTTTTAATATTTATCGTTTAAAGATTCATGAAATATTTTTTAACGTGAAATTATATTTTATTGATTATCAAACCCACATGTAAATTTATGTATCGATTTAGTTTATAAAATAAATACCTTGAATTCAGATTTGTTTTTTTTTTGTTGTTTATGAAACACGTGAAATAAATACGACGAGTGTTATAAAATAAGCGTATAAAATTATTTAGGTTTAGTTTCTTGATCGGTTACATGCCGTATGTAGATTGAATCTTCAACTGGATTCTCGTTCTCGTCCGTCTCGTACATGTAAGTAGAAGCAATTGCTAAAATGGATCCGTCGTGGCTGAACGACAAAGATGCGATTGAAGTTGGATAACGATGAAACTGACAAAGGCGCTTCTTGTTAAATCCATCCCAAATATTGACAAATCCATCGGACCCGCCAGTGGCAAATGTATTGTACACATTGTGGAAACTTATGGCGTTGACCGGATAAATTTGTTCGATTCCGTTTTCTTTAATTCTGTGGCATTTGAACGCGTATTTCTTTTTCTGCACTTCAGGACTCGGATCCAAATACTCCACAGCCACACGCCCTGAAAAAAAAAAAGCAAATTTTTTTAAAATTTAATTGCTTAATCAAGTTTGAATTCAGACATTAACCTTCTATAGAACTTAGAACGTATCCTTGCTTATTGGGGAAACATCGAATGCACCTTGTCTGGTACTTAAGGCTGGACTCGCGACGCTGTTGAACGTAGCCCATGTTCCTTAGGTCCCAGACTAAAACACGCCGTCCAGCTGTGCCAACTATTACTTTATCACCGCAAATAGCCAAAGTGTAAACCTAAAAATGTACAAATTGCTTTAATCAGATTTTTTTTGTGGTCGAATGTTTACTTTATCTGGTTGTGGAAAGGATCCAGCGCTACTCGGCGTTCGCGGGTCCCACAATTTGATTGTTTGATCCCAACTGCCTGTAATTACCACATTTACACCGGGGCAATATTCTACACACCGCACAGGAGCATCGTGACTGCCTACTATCGTTTCTGTAATAGTAAAAAAAAATGTTTATAGTTTTTGTATAGTAATTTATAATTATATCCCTATTACCTGCGTTTGAATTGAAGTCGTACACCTTAACCATGTGATCTAAACTGCCGCTATATGCGTGAACTGCATCCTATAAAGCATTAATGCAATTTATTCTCTTTTTTCGAATTAAATAGTTAATGAAAAGTACTTACATAAAAACAGCAATCAAGCACGGCTGCACCGTGGCTGTATTTCATCCGCATGGTGTTATTACTGACATCGTATAAACGAACTGTTGTGTCCCAAGAAGAAACCAAAAGAAATTGCGAAGAATTTGGACCGAATTTGACAGCTGATATTCCATCTGTAGGTGGGTTGTTTAGCTTAAATTCGTTGGGAGCATCACCCAAAGTCATTTTACAAAACAAATGGCGCCCAAACTCAAGTCACCTCTAAAAGGTGATACGGAATTTTAATAAAGAAAAGCAGAAAAAAATAAAGATCACTTGCTTTGAATATAAAATATTTTTTATTTTATAACTTTATATTTCATTAAAATTAAACAATAGAACAATGTGATAAGATATTGTTGGTTATTAATCAACATGTGTTTTAGTAAAGCGAGCCTCCTTTTAGATTTTACGTGTTGCTTAGCAATACATTTTGTTTTGAAATGTCATCCTGGCTTGATCTTCTTCGTATTGCTGAGAAAAGTTGCCTGATTCAAGATGGTAGAAAACAATATTTTTTGAAAAAATTTTGTTTAAACTGTTAATACGTACTTATTTTGTACGATTTTCGTTGACTAGGCAAGAGAAAGGTTCACTATAAATTTCCCGTTGGTGATGAAATGGTCGAAGAATATGATTTGAAAACGAATCTTCTTTTGCGTAATAAAACATCATTTACATTTTTATACAAAAAAGTTGATTTATTTTATTTCAAGGGCGAAAATGGCGAAGAAAAACAACAATAGGAGGTTACGGTGACTGGGAAAACGAAGTGGGTGAACCGGAAGTTGTGAGCAAACCAGATGCTGAGTTCAAAGAGAGTAATTCCAATGTAAATACTTATCAAACTATTCATGTCAGATAGACTGACTATAATAAAGTTTATACAAAAAAATTATTTTATAGCCAATTTTTATACGAAAAGATAGTCTTTCCGCATTTCAATGGCGAGTTCGCAATTTGCCGTATCAACTGTCCGTGTATTCCGTCTCAGTGAACAGTGATAACAAGTCCATCACTATTAGAACGACGAACAAAAAGTACGTACTTCGATTTAACCAATGTATATAAACCATATTTATAAATTATCGTCATCTAGATATTTCAAAACATTTACAATTCCCGATATGGAGCGAATGAAACTTCCACTCGAACAAAAACAGCTCCAATTTACTCATAGCAACAACACGCTTATAGTTACTGTAAGTAATAAAATAACTGCTCACTGTTACATAAATATATCTTTCTTTCTGTAGTACGAGAAGCCCCAAGCAGTTTTAGATTTGGAAAGTCACACGCAGAAAGAACTTTCAAAAGTAAAAGCCAACAAGGAAGGTGAAATGGGCTGCAAACCGAGTTAAACAAATTTTTTATTTTCTGAACGAAACTGTTTTGAGGTATTATAACATTATATTAATATTATTGTATTTGCTGAGATTCTATTACATTTTAACTACAATAAACGCTGATGTGGTTAAGTCAATTATTTACGACCAACAACTTATTGAACATTCTTGAAATATTCTTTAGATTTAATTGGATCTGGTTTAATCGTAGGAGAATCAGGTTTCCAATTTGCTGGGCAAACTGAAAAAAATTACAAATTAATATAATAAAAAAAAGTAATTTATGTTAATTTAATGACCATACCTTCTCCGTGTTTTTCCACAAACTGGAACGCTTGGATAACGCGTATGGCCTCATCAACCGAACGACCAACAGGCAGATCATTAATGCAAATATGTTTGACGATTCCATTTGGATCAATGAGAAAAAGCCCTCTGAGTGCGATCCCTGCCTCTTCAATCAAAATACCATAATTTCTAGCGATGTTTTTGTTCAGATCTGCTAAAATTGGGATTTTCATGTCTCCCAAACCTCCATCCTTTAGAAAGTAACATTTGTTATTTTAATTTACGTATAACCGTCATTTTGTTCAACTAAATCTCACCTTTCTCGAAAGATTAATCCAAGCCAGATGCGAAAAATGAGAATCTACAGACGCTGCAATGACTTGCGTGTTGAGTTGTTCAAATTTCGGAGCAGCGTCACTAAACGCAATAATTTCGGTGGGACAAACAAATGTGCTACAATAAATATTTACATATTATTACCATTACCGTACACCGTAATTTATGTAAGCAACTTACAAGTCCAAAGGATAAAAAAACAAAAGAACATATTTGCCCTTGTAATCCGACAATTTAATCTCCTTAAATTGTTTATTCACTACTGCTTGACATTTAAAATCAGGAGCAGGTTTTTGAACTCTTGCCATACATAGAGAACTCCCTTAAATAAAAAAAATAAAATTCTCGACGTGTACTCCAATCTACTCCATCGCTAATTCCATACCAACACTTAATGACCGAATGGCATTTACACACAAATTGGTGCATGCTTGACGCGATGAAAATCCTAGCTAAATTTGTACAAAAATATTTCGTTTCAATAAGTCATTTACAACAGAAATCAATTTAGTTGTTACCTTCGACGCACAGAAACGAGCGACGGCCGCCATATTGTCGACACTGAAAACCACGAGTTCCGGTGCCCGAGCTTAGTTGACGGTACTGTACAATCAGGTAACCGTTTAAGCATCAAGTTCCATGTGAATTAATTTAAAAACTAATTTAATCTTCTCATTTAGACATTTATTCGAATTTGCAAATTAAATTAAATTCCTGCGTACATATTTTAGTGACGCTTCACCGGCAGAATAACTTTTTCATCATGGTGAGCTTGCATGGCACTGCAAGTCTCATTGAGGAGCTTGACAGTAAGTGTTTCATGAATCATATACTTGAATAAAAACTAAATGGTAATATTTTGCAGAGAAATTGATGGTTCTACTTCGAGATGGAAGAACTTTAATCGGTTATCTTCGTAGTATTGACCAGTTTGGTAATAAATGGTTGAAATACTCAATAACGTATTGATTTTATTAATTAATCAAAATTAATTCCCAAATTATTTAAAACAGCGAATTTAGTTTTACATCGTACTATCGAACGAATTCATGTTGGACAAGATTATGGGGATATTCCGAGAGGAATTTTTGTTGTGAGGGGCGAAAATGTCGTCCTTTTAGGAGAAATCGTTAGTGATTATATTTTGGTATTAAATATTTCATGTTCTTTTCATTTTATTTTTTTTTAGGATAATGAAAAAGAACAATTATTACCATTAAAACAAGTCAGCATAGATGAAATTTTGGAAGCTCAAAGGATTGAGCAAGATACGCGTCAGGAACAAGACAGGATTCGCAATAAAGCACTCAAGGAACGAGGACTTAATTTGCAAGCTGATACAACTCAAGAAGATTTTTGATTGATATTTTTTTTACATTTTGTGAAAGTTTATTTTCTAGGAAATTGCAAAAAACTGCAGTTTGTGTGTATTTAAAAAAAAAAAAAGAATAATTTTTGCTTGATTTCTTATAATTTTCTCGAAACATTTAATATGATCATAAATCATATTCAAATTTTCTGGTGTAAAATCTGAAAAAAATAAATTGACCTTTACTTTGAACAATATTAATTATTTCGATAGATTCGGTCGATCGCTTGGTGCATCTTCGTCAGCTCTGCCATCTGACGACGGCTTTTGTAACTGAATAAAAAGATTTTCCCCTCCATTTCAAGTGCACCTGCATCGCAACAGAATACCCGATAAATTAAAAACGGTTTCTTTTGTTCAAGAAATAATAACCGCTTCATAAATGAAATTGTGTGTCGTAGAGAAACCTACACGCTTTTTTTTATACATACATATAATTTTCTGCATAAAACTGTGCGCATGCGCGGTTTTAATTCCAATCATGACAGTGAACGAAAATGCATTTGTGCAGCTTCCAATTGCTTCAGACGAATACACTTGTTGGGCCTCAAGACGGATATTAAAACTCGACGTCTCTCTTAATTAAAATTGCCATTAGAAAAATAAAACCCAAAATAAAAAAATAAAACCCCCAAAAAAGTGGAACTTCTGATTACTATAACATCAATACAATTTTTTATGATCACTCTACACCAGAAACTGAACACTGATTAAATCTTGACAATAGAAAAGGATTGAAGATTACGTGTAGATATCACCATCAGTCAGCAATTTAATCACACAAGTGTATCAAGCCCAAATGAAATAATAATTAATCATTTTTACACCCAAGTAAATATCTATTTAAATTATTGTAAGTATAAAAGACCCATTCAACCTGAAATTTCATATTTTACAAATTAAACCGGAGGAAACGAAACAGACAATTTCGATCAAACCTCGTGATAAGTCGGATAAAATCTTAACCCCTGTGGTCAGGGGTCAGGTTACCCGCAAATTCACACTGGCTCGAGCAACACTCACTTCATTCTCTGCGTCGTTCCCTACCTGATTATTAAAGTATATTAGCACGCATAGGCCAATTCGCCACCCTCCATTTCTATAAAAATCGGGTAATTGAAAGCCCTTATTAAGAGTCATCAGTGGCCACGAGGACCCTGCACGTGGCTTTTCCCCCCTTCACCCGTCTCTGGTAGATGCTTTCATCATCTAATCCTCTAAATCTTGCACCAGACTCCTCCATCTCCCTTATATTTCGTGGTGGGTCCTGTCAAAATAATTTATTTCTTATTTTTTTTTTTTAAATTGAAGAAAAATAAAAACAATCTTCCGAAATCAAATTTCCTTTCAACTAAAATGAAAATTTATTCTTTGTGCATGATCGTATTTGACAGCTCACACCAGAGTGAGCCAATCGGGTTCCCCGTCATCTCCTCGAACGAGCAATTGGTTCACTCCCTTCGCGAATCCACCAATAGCTAGTTAGGCCGAAACCGTTACAATTGAAATAAAACCTCCATTTATTTTTTTCCCAAATCGTTTATGAAGTAAAATGATGTCCACAACCGAGGCATCATTTTTGCAGCTTGACTCGTCAATGAGTGGCTGCTTTCTCCACCTTCCGTAGCATCTTATTCAAATTTATCCATGTAAGCATCATTAGTAGTGACGCAACCTCATCAATACCAATAATAATAATAATAATAATAATAATAACAATAATAATAATAATAATACCATCAATATCTGATGACTGTGGCCAATAGCCGAACACGTTGTATTCTTTTCTACATATTCAAAACCATCCTCGTCTTTCTTTTTCTTGACAATCGGCAAAGAAGACCCATAAAATGGAACGCGAAGCTTGCTTCGCTGGTTTAACTCATCCTCCACCACACCTCACGGCATCTTCCATCCTTGCAGATGATTCCGAATTGGAAATGGGTAGTTTCCCACTTTCACCTGTCGACTTCGATCCATTAAGCAATTTCTTCTTCAATCCTCCAACAGCAGCAACTTACAAGTACGTTTCTTCATTTATCTAATATATATATAAGATAGTATTATTGGTTGATAAGCATTTGCCGTGTAATTACAATTTTAAACTAGAATTTTTTGGTTTTATTTATATGTCTTGCACTTTTCTACGTTGTATAATAGAGACTTTCCATTGTACAAAACCGAAAAACCGTCCCACGACGTTGCGGATGTTCTTCTATCGCTCAAACACGCCGTGGTACATCCGAACCTTCAAATCCCAATTCCACCACTTTCACCAATGAGCGCTTATTCGCCGTACCAAACGCAAGGGTCCTCTTCGACCCAGAACGGACCCGGCTCCATTTCGTATTCGGTTCATCCTCAGCCTCAAATGATTCCATCAGTTCAATACAACCAGTACCCGAACTGTTTGGATTCTTCTCCGCCGCATCATCACTCGGGCCAAGGTGGAAACAGCAATGCCGGCAACGTCTTTCCAAGTATGAGCGTAAACGTGTCCATGAATATGACTATGGGAGTACCAGGTATGAGTTACAATCTCGAGCCCGCACCAGCGCAGCATCAAGTTTTGTGGAATCATGCGAACGCATCATCCGCGCTCCCACCACCGGCCGTTAATACCACTTATTCTCAAAGCGGGCCTTTACCTCCGATCCACATGTCGTATTTGGCTCCAAGTGCGAATTATTCGTCCGGGGGAAGTTACTCGTTCACCGCTGAATTCAGACCCGGAGATTCGTTCGATCGGGATCCTCAAGCAAATTTCAAAACCCAAACTCCGTTTTCCACCCGGAGCAAACGAACTGGTGTGATTAGCGACGAGAACTTGGGCATTGCATCCGAAAAGAATAATTTGTGCCGGATTTGTGGAAAAGCTTACGCGAGACCGAGTACTCTGAAAACGCACTTGAGGACCCATTCCGGAGAAAAACCCTATCGATGTCATTCGTGCAATAAATCGTTTTCTCAGGTAGGAATTGGAAATTTATTTTTGTATTTAATTTGCCAAATAAAGGTGGTGTTTTGATTTCGTAGGCTGCCAATTTGACGGCGCATATTCGCACGCATAGCGGGGAAAAACCGTTTCGCTGCCCCATCTGTGATCGCCGCTTCTCGCAAAGTTCCTCCGTTACGACGCATATGCGCACGCACTCTGGTGAACGACCATATCGATGTCGGATGTGTAAAAAGGCGTTTTCGGATTCTTCAACTCTGACTAAACATGTTCGAATTCACAGTGGAGAGAAGCCTTATCAATGTCGTCTTTGCCTTCTTCGTTTTTCTCAATCGGGGAACCTCAATAGACATTTGCGCATACACACTAATGCTGGGTAGGAGTGACATCTAGTGGACGCTTTTTAAAGTAGATTTTGTTCGTCATTGTGCAAGTTAAAACTCGGTTTGTTTGTATGATTAAAAAAATAAATATTGGTCAACAATCTTGTCCTAAATTGCGAAAATGTTGTTTCATATGTGTACAAAAAAGTATATCAATCAATCAATAAAACGTAAAATGTAAAAATGAAACTGAAAGCAATTTTTCGCCGCAAATATTTTTCACAACAAAATGGACGGAAATGTATATATTTTTTGAAATATAATAAGTACAAGTTGAAAGCTAATATTTGAAAAAGAGAACAAATATCGGACCGTGCAATGCGATATGATTACATGATCGATCAAAATTTGATGCTTAAATAAAAGACGGGGAAGAACAGATTCGTTTTGCAATAGCAACCCGGGGAATTCCGTTATTTCTGCACTCTAAAATGTAAATACGAATGGTAAAAAACAAGTTTTTTTAAAAAAGCCAAAAAATATGAATCATTTCTGGATTCTTTTGTTCCCACTCATTTATTTTTCCAAATTAGGTGGTCCGAAATTATAAATCCAAATAGAAAACAAACAACATGTTGTGCGTTTTAGCGTGACGTCAAAATGACGTAACATTCAAATCAAAACTAGTTTTGACTGGAGCAAATAATACAGAAAAGTCGTAAACGCGTAAACCCAGTTGAAAATTCCTCAAATTTCATGTTATCGATGTATTTTTTTTTCATTTTAAAAAATCTATGGCGGAAACAAAATTAGAGATTGCAGCAGATTTTTCCGTTGCTTCCTTATATTTTGCTGATAAAATATACGGAAGTTTTTTCAAACCTCTCGAGCAAACCCATATTTTTATTCCTTTTTTTAAATTTAGAAACAGAAGTTCCTCTTATAATGTCTAATCTTGAAAAAAACAATCACAAACAACCAATTATTTCACTTGGTTTCGATATAAATTGGCTGCAACGAGTCAGTTGCCCCGTTTTACCGAAAGCTGTTTTCCCCTCATAACGCGCATGCGCACATGGATGAGTCGCGGGGAATCCCGCCGCAGCGAATATAATGAAGCGATAACAAACCATTCGTTTCATTTGAATTCTGATCGAAAGAGAAGTAGTAGCTGTTTTATTTATATTGGATGGCGACTAGCGATGTATTGGTCGATCAGGGTCAAACACCGAGAGAAGTTGAGGATCCTACCACCGCCACTTTACTCGAAGCAGCATCTGTCAACTGTCATCTGCTGGCGGAAAAATTACGTAAACAAAAATCACACAACATGGTAAATATTTTGATTTTTTAAATTTACCCTTTTTATTCCATTTTATTTTTATTCCATCTTTACATCATTTAAAAACGTACATCAAATTTTTTAATTTAAAAAAAAGAAAGAAAATTAGTCATTATATTAACATTTGTGCAATAACGTTTGTTTGAATTGAGGTTGAGTTGAGTGCAACATCCTCTTTGATAAAAGTTTCTGGGAAAATCTCATTACATGTCACTGTGAGTCAGAAATCTAGGCATTCTCAATAAGCATTCGGTTTAGACGTTACAGATTATTGTGACGTCATTCAAAAGTTTCGATTCTTTGTATATCGAAACCGCAACCAAACTATCTGCGCGATGGCCAGCAGCAAAGCAATCATTTTCAAGGATTTTGATTATAATTCAAACAGTGGGCTTTAGCAATCATGCACAGTGTGGGATGGATGGATGACTGGATATAGGCCGGTGGAAATCCCAAGGAAAGCGGTTGACCTTTAGAAACAGATTTTACATGAAATGAGTTTTTTATGTAAATTAAACTTGTATTAGGCACTTACAGTTTTATATTTTGTGACAAATATGATTGACAAAGAAAACAGATGGCATTTATTGGTACCATCTTGAAGAAATCCTTGAATTTTTAAAAATAATTTTGGCCTAAAATAGATCAGGGTGCAGTCATTATTACGTCATTATTCAACTTTGGATTGAGAAATGCTTGTTGAGCCATCTTTTTTTTTTTCTTCTTCCTGTTTGGTATAATTCAAAATAAAAAAATACAACTAAAGTACCCATTTTTAATTTTCAGAATGTAATCAATTCTTACCTTGGTAACAATCTCCCGGAACCTGCTAAAGATGATAAAAGTAAATATTTAGCTTTACTCGCCGATTACATTCAGCTCAAGTCCGATAAGCAAAATGTAAGATTTTCCTTATTTAAATTTGAATGGAATATTTATTAATTAAGCTTAATAATCGCATTGCATAGGTCGATGATTACAACAAGAGGCTATTAACGTATAACGCTCAAAAGGATGAATACACGAGTAAATTAATGCGTGAACTTAACACGAAGCAGACGAGTTCTGGATTTGATCAAACAATTCGATCCGGGTCTAACGATGACGTCACCATGTCCAGAGAAAAATACGTTAAAATGTACGAAGACTTACAAAACAAGGCTCGCGAAAATGCTGCATTGAAGAAACAAGTTGAAAGGAGTAAAGTGGATTATAAAGAAGAAAGCGAAGTGCTAAAAATGCAGGTAAGAAAAAATAAATAAACAAAAATAAATTTTTTTTTTTTTTTTGTTAAATTTTGATTTGAAAAATATTTAGGTTCGTGCCCATCGAGACGACTGGGAAGCGGAACGACGAGAGAAAGTTGAAGTTGAGAATAGAGAAATTCAATTGCAGGAAAAGCTGCATAAAATGGAAAGAAAGGTTGGTGTGGCGTGTAACTTTAATTTCTCGCGGTTACATAACTCGATATTAAACCTACAATTATTTTTTAGGTGCAGGAATTGCAGCAGCAATTGCTCGAAATTGAAAACTGCAAATGTTCATGTCGTCATCGTAATGGGTCGTACAGCGAACCAATTATTCAAAATCACTTATCAACACTTTCTTCAAATTCCTATTACGGAAGTTCAGTAAGGATCCATTTAAATAGATCAATATCTTAAAATAAAACAGAAAATTAACGAATTATTAATTTCTTTTTAGGTAAGACTAATTCCACGAAGTTCACGTAGTAAATTACCCTATTCGGATTGCGTGTCTGATGGAGCAGCCCAAGGAGATTCGAATCCCGGAAGTGATTCGTCATTATCTTCAACACCTAAGTCCGCATCAACTACTTCTTTGGCTCCCTCTATTACCGGCAATAAAAGTACTGATATCCAATGCCCGGACTGTGGAAAAGTGTTTCCTCAACACGTACATCTTCATTTTTTAGAGCATTTTGAAAGATGTCATCGCAGAACTTTGTTATGATATCTGCCGTGATTGTACCCCCTTATAATTGGGAAATGGTTTTTATTCAATAATTTTAACTTGGCTGAAGAGGGAGTACAAGTAAAGAAGAAAATGGAATTAAAAATGTCGTTTGTTCTGTGTGATGTAAATTTGCAGCCAACTAACTAAACCTATAAAATGTTTGTTTTATACTGCTCGTAAATACCGCTCTTTTATGTTCGTAGCCTCGTTGCAAGGAGAATGCGTGTTAAATGTTACCTAATTTAAGATCCTAATTTAAGATTTGTACGCGTGTGATCATACGTCATCTTTAAATTTAATTTAACAAAGTCAATTTAATGAATCCATTAAATGTCATGATCGAAAGAAGTATTTATAGAAAAGTTATTTTCTTTATTTTTGGAATTTTTTTTTTTTTTAACCTCTTACACTTTATTTCTTGTTGTATTGTACTAGAAGCAGTCTTAATTGGCAATTTATAATTAAATACTTGCCAAAAATAAATAAATTATAAATTCTTTACAATCTGCTAGTTTGGATTTTTCACTATAAAATTACACAAACTGAAAGGAAAAACTAAAAAAAATTGCAAGTTTATTGCAATGCTGATGGAAGAACATAAACGGCGGTAAAAATGTGTACGTGATGCTGGTTTGAACATCAATGCGCGCAGCGCCATCGAGTAGCAAACTTCCGAAATAATAACCGTTGTATTAATGATGGCTGTTTGAAAATATAATCGAAGATGACGAAATGGTCAGCAGGTGAAGTCTGGAAGAATGTTCTTTCAGTAGTTGCTTAGCTGGAATATTTGCCGCTCAGTATTTGACTTGAAATGGAATTTCCAGCGGTTTAGCTCTGTTATTGACTCGTTCGAGTCGTTGATTTGCAATTATCACTATTTCATTTTGTCACATTTTTTTTAATAGATTCTCAGAAAATCAAATCGGTGAAAGTTGCACGCAGTGAATTTGCAGAAATTCAATTAACGAAAAACGTCTCGGTAAATAAGGAGGAAGCGCACAAACTTAATTGTTGCGACAATCGACAGACCCTTATAACGCTTTCGTTATGGTTAGATTGTTATTGAAAAAAAATTAAATTTTCCTATCGATTAAATGTACGGCTTTATTTAGGTTAAACATTTGCACAAGATGATGAAATGCGTAAAAGTTGCGACATACTCGATAACAAATGCACGATGCTATTGTAATAGGATAATCAGACACACACGACGAATGTTTTGACTAATTTATGGAATCCTGACAAGACTATAATTACATTTTGTAGATATGGCCAAGAACTGACTCCGGACCTTACATATTTTCATTGAAATTATGAATTTTAATTTTAAATTTTATTTTACCTAAATAATACCTACGTCATTTGTTAATTTAGTAAAATATTACACGAGCATTTATTGCTGGTTAAGTACAAGTTATACTCGCTTTAACTCGTAAAATAAAAATATTCGTCAACTTTTTCCACCGTAGTAAAGCGTGCAAACATTAACGCAACAAAAGAAAACCCAAAACCATTTATGATTTACACAGCGAAATAATATTACATCCGTTTACGTAAGAACCAGAAATTACAGTCTTACCCATACTTAGAAACTTCAGTCGTCAAAGTTCATCTCAAAATAATAGCCAGACTATAAAACGGTAAGCGCTAATATTGTCACGTGTTGCAGATTACGTCATCGAAAATCGTCGCCGACTAGCGATCACTATTAAAACTGTAAATAGCGTAAGCAAACCAATGCTGTTGAGTCCCGCGACCGTGGCTGTAGTCCTAGATATATCTCGCTGCTGTTCAAGCGCAATTTGCACGTGTTCAACTTGTTTTCGCATGAAGTGGACTTAAAACGTTAGCTTCGGTCTAAAATGGATCGCTGTCATTATTGCAAGTATAGGTAGCATTCGGCCGTTCGGGTGGGTGATCGTGTGGCGAGGCGAAACTGCTGTAACTATACGATGGAGAATTGCCGGTGGACTACCCGCAATTTGATTTTTTTGTTGATAATTATGATGGAAGTACCGAATAGCAGCGCTCAAGACTCATCGGTTGTCCAGATTAAAAGTATAATCGTAAAAAAGAATGCGTGTGTCAACAACGGGGAAGTCAGTTCCAGGTGCTTGTATGCCTACCAAAACGCAATGCTCCAATTGAAAATTCAAGTTCCGAGCAAAGATTATAAAGTGATTTTAGGTTGGACGTGGGTAGAGAAAAATTTCAGCGACACGTGTGATGAACGCCACAATGCGCAGCAGACTATTTTGTCGGAAGACAATTTAGTCAAAGTTATTCAAGTGTCACTTAAACTGACGGAATTACATCAAGAAGAGATGAAATTGTATTTCTGCACTGCGAATGATACGCGCAAGGATGAATGGATCCATCAGGGGGAATTTGGTTTAGTTCAGGTCAAAGTCAGGTGAGGTATCAAAATGTTTTAAAAATTAATTTTTTTTTTCCTTCTTTTTTTTTTAATTTTCTTTTTCATTTCGAATCATAAAGTATCCGATTTTAAATATTTTAAAAGCTAGGATTACAATGTGTAATATTAGAACGCGATCTTGTAATCTCAGATTAACTTCTTAAAGTTACAATTTTTTTTTCTTTTTCTAATTTTTATTTGTTTGTAATAAATCGATGCTTTTTATCTGATTGCATGTTTTTATGATTTATTTAGTAAGAGGAAATTCGAAGTGTAAAAATGAGTTCAGTTTTTTTTTTTAATTTTTTTTAATTATTTCGTTAAATATGGAATAAATTTCCTGCTTAATAAAGTTGATTGAGTGTTGATTAAGTGATTTGAATAAATTTAGCGAGGTCACTGAATTTGAATTGATGAAAAATTTAAACATTTTTATTATCACATTCCAGAAAAGTGGTGGCAGCGATCGTATTTGGAGTTCGTGGGGACGGGGAGAAGACTGAGCATTCGGACGAAGGATTAACCATTAGCGCAAATAAAAAAGTATCTATTCGTTTGTTCGGTATGAACTTTACCAGGGATTCGTCAATTCGGTTTACCACGGATCGAGCAGCGGCGCAAGTTAATTGTAATGATTTTAAATTTCCAACGGAAGCTATTGCAGTAAATATTAAAAATTTGAACATTTACGAAGAAACTAATTTTCTTTTTTTAAATTTAGGTTCGTGAAATAACCCAATACACAGCTGTACTAGAGGCCTCATTGCCCGAATCGGTGAATGGAGAATATTACTACATGTGTGTTAGAAAAGTTGGTTTTAACCCCGGCAGTGGAGAATTGGTTACGTGGGTTCACCAAGGAGATGATCCATGGTTAAGAATAAAATCGGTTGGGCCTGTTCTTCCAATATGGTTGCAGGTATATTATTCATTCGTCAAATTGGATGTCGAGCTGGTGATTTATTTTATTTTATTTTATTTTTTCTTTTCTAGATTTTATTTATCATTCTATTATTAACGTTTTCTGGCTTGTTCAGTGGTCTGAACTTGGGTTTGATGGCTTTAGACCGGACGGAATTAAAAATAGTTCAGAACTGCGGTACGGAGAAAGAAAAAAGTTATGCCAAAAGCATTTTACCAGTTCGAAAAATGGGCAATTATTTACTGTGCAGCTTATTATTGGGAAACGTAATGGTCAATAGTACACTGACCATTTTGTTGGATAACCTGACATCAGGATTAGTGGCCGTAATAGCTGCAACATTGGGAATTGTCCTTTTTGGTGAGATCGTTCCGCAAGCAATTTGCTCCAGACATGGTCTCGCAGTGGGCGCTCGCACAATTTACGTCACAAAACTCTTTATGTTGCTGACCTTCCCGCTTTCATTTCCAATCAGTAAACTTTTGGATGTTATCTTGGGCGAGGAAATCGGCAATGTCTATAATCGTGACCGCCTCAAAGAGCTCTTAAAGGTAAAATTTAAAATAAATTGGATTTAAAAGAAAAAAACAACTAAATTCTTCGCTTTCAGGTAACCAATGAATATCACGACTTGGAGAAAGACGAAGTGAATATAATATCCGGCGCGTTAGAATTGAGAAAGAAAACTGTCGCTGAAGTAATGACCAAATTGGATGACGTGTATATGGTTCCTTACGATGCCATCTTAGATTTCGAGACTATGTCTGACATAATGAAACAGGGTTACACGAGAATTCCAGTTTATGATGGCGAGGTGGCAAATATCATGTCGCTGTTGAACATAAAGGATCTGGCTTTTGTCGATCCTGACGATAACACCCCTTTAAAAACATTATGTCAATTTTATAACCATCCTACCAATTATGTGTTTGAAGATACCACTTTGGATATAATGCTCAATGAATTTAAGAAAGGTGAAAAAAATAACTGGAATTTGATGAGGCGATCAGATTTTTTACATTTATTTATTTATTTTTTTTTAATAAACAGGACGGTCTCATATGGCGTTTGTACAGCAGGTCAACAGTGAAGGTGAAGGTGATCCGTTTTATGAAGTAGTTGGAGTTGTAACTCTAGAAGATGTAATTGAAGAAATCATCCAATCCGAGATTATTGACGAAACTGATGTACTAAGTAAGTTTTGGATTGGAATGTTGTTTTTGTTTTTGTGTTAACTTTTTTGTTTTTGTTTTTATTTTAAGCTGATAACAGGAAGAAGGAAAAACGAAAAGAAATGTTAGTCAAGCAAGATTTCACTATTTTTGCTCAACAAAGTCATAGTCAAATTCAAATTTCACCGCAGCTTGCGCTTGCAACATTTCAATACTTAGCTACTAGTGAGTTGAAGGTAAATGTGTCATGCTAAATAAATTAAGTGGCCATTTTTTCTTTATTTTTTTTTTAGTGGAGGCGTTCAGGGAAGACAGCATTTCGGAGATAATTCTTCGACGTCTCATGAAACAGGATATAATATTCCACATTCGAATTAAAAACAAAGAAGCGGCTTTGCAACCGAACGCTTATATTTATCAACGGGGGAAAGTTGCTGACTATTTCGTCCTGATCCTCGAAGGTCGAGTGGAAGTGACAGTTGGCAAAGAGAATATGGTGTTTGAATGCGGGCCGTTTACTTTTTTCGGGCTTCAAGCTGTCACATTAATACTAGCAGGTATAAACAGTTGATTAAATACCATCGCTGCATGTTTTATTTATGTTTTCATTTTGAAGAGCTCACGCCCACATCCATTGCTAAAGGAATGGTACAAGCAATACCGCAAGAATCTGCAAAAATGACCTTTGTACCCGATTACACTGTAAGAGCAATTGCTGATGTTTTGTATGTAAAAATCCATCGATCACATTATGTGGCAGCTCGCCAAGCTACAATATTAGAGAGGCAACAGAAACTCGATCCTGCTATGGCTGATCAGGTCAAACAAGAAGTGGATAAGGTTCGATTCTTACGCGGCTTTTTAAAAAAAAATTATTTATTTCGTATTTTCAAATATTTTCAGTTGTTTCAAGCAAGTAACGAACATGCAGGGGACCTCGCATCTTCGCAAAAGAGAGAAGCAGAAAAAATATCAGCTAACTTAAACGCAAATCCATCCGGTGCGAAACGGCCCACCACGAACTCAGTTTCCGAGGATACCTCGCCATCGAAAAAATTCGATTGGGGAACGGCTTCTCGTCAGCTGAGTGCAACGTTACAGGAGAGGCAGTTGAATAAGTCTTCTGGCCGGGGTGGAACTGCTGAAAGTTTAACATCGGGTGTCAGTGTGCAAACCATGGATGGAGAAGGTGAAACTGAAGATGTGGATGTGGTTTCATCCGATAACCCTGGATACCCCTTGCAAAACGAAAGGACTAATCTGCTAATAGAACAGACCCACATATAATTGAACCAACTGATTCATATTTTTGTAAATACTATTGTATATATCTATCTGGTAGCTTGTAAATAATAGTTACAGGATTTTGTGAACAGAATGGAGGGAACAAAAACTTCTTTTTTTTTAAATAGCATAAAAGTAATAAAAATAAAAATACTTGGTAATTTTTATTCCAGTAGGATTTCAGGAATCTTATCGCTGAGTTTCCATATCCATAAACGAAATATAATAGAATTTAAGGCAGTGGATTATATTATGTATTTATTTATTAATTTTAAAAAAAATTTTTTTTTTTACTTCTTTATCGTTAGTACGGCCAATGAGCTCGGATTTAAAAAAAAAAAAAAGATTAATATATTTTAAACAAGTAGACCCCAAAACGTAAACGAATCAAAAGTAGAATATGAATAGTAGGTTCAATTTTTAGTGCCAATCTCTTTTTCTGTCGTAGTTAAAATTTGGTCTGTGATTTAAGCAATTTTGAAAAGTATATAAAGTTCACAAAAGTTATGTGCAATTTTGCAATTGGCAATTTCAGATGTAATTAATTTATTTTCATTAAAAACATCAAACTATTGAAACCTAGCTTCTGTTTTTATTCATTAACACGATGCTTTAACAATTCATTTGACCTTCTATTTCTCAACTGGAGAGGACATGAGTCACATAGCTCATTTTTCTCGTTTCCTTTCTATATTTAGAAACAATTTGATAAACGACGCTGCAACCAATGAACTCAATATCCCAGTTCATTCACAGCCACCTTCACCTTTATTCTCTTCAAATTACTGCAATTTAACCAGAATATAAATGTTTACAAAAGCAATTTACACTCATCTCTTTAATTTCAACGATTCATTATAGTTTTGGTATAGTATGTACAATTGGCTCATATAAATTTGTTCTTAACGCTGCAACAAGAATTTGCAGTTTAACTTGTAAATATATATATTTTTCCCCTCATAGCAAGAGTTTCCGTTGAACTATAGATACATCAATTGGCAAAATACAGATTATACCATTCACTGGTCAATGTATCACCCAATTAACTCCCACTGTTTTTGGTTAGTATTTAATAGTTAGTTATTTACATTGATTTAATCTTGCGTTAGCATCATTAAGTAAAACTTCCATTAGCAGTTAGAGTTCTCAATTGTTTTAAAACTGCGTCTAATAACTTTTTCTTATCTCTTTCTTTTTTAACAAACACGGACATAACATTTTTTGTTTCAGCATCACGGTACCTAGAGAGAAAAGATTTAATTTTAATTCTCAGTACAGCTCATAATGTGCACAATTTTACTTCTCAAGCAAAGTTATCGCTGTGTCCGCCGTCACTCTTAAGTACTTGCTCTTTGGCTTTCCATAATCACGAAAATAAACCGACCAATCCAATTCGATGAACAGATTTATAATCTGGCGAAGGTCAGAGAAATACATCAGAAGTGTTTCCTGTTCTAGACCGTTGATCGGCTCCGAAGCAAAAGCTATTACGGGTCAAGGTGCATTTAATTTACAAAAAGCATTTCTTTTATCGTTCGCTATTTACCTTCACAATGCTCTACGTCCAAACTGAGTTGTTGCAGAGCACCTTTTGATATTTGTTTCACGCTTTTGTCGTCTGTTAGAAATTTCATCAACTGTTGAGAAATGTACATACAAGCAGTCATGCAAGCAGTTTCCACTATTTTTATCTGCAAGAAAAGTACAATTATTTTTGGCAAATTTGTACGATAATTTCAACCTACGGGTGGGTCGGGAATAGAAACCAAAAAGTTTTTCAAAAACGAAATTAAATCGACGATGAAATCGCTCGCTTTTCCCTGAATTTTATCATTTTCTACTGGAAGTTCAGGAAGCATCCAAATGTAATCCGCTAAGAAAAAAAAAAGTAAACAAATTTATACATTTGATATTTTAGCATAATAAAAATTCTGTCGGTACCTAAACTTAGAAAACCATTAATTTTAACTTTTAATTGATTAATAATTTGATCTTCGACTTCGTTCCTCGCTTTTTTAAACACAACTTGTCCTTGAATGTTGCTTATATTTGAGCTCGATACATTTGATCTGCAATTAAAAAGAAATAAAATAAATAAACAAATTGTGGTTGTAAACAAATTGTTATTCTACCCAGAAATTCGAAAAATAACTTGTTCCAAATGTATGCAAGATTTCTCCAGGTAAGTAATATTTGTCATCAACTGTATTAGCTTTAAAAATTAGAAAAATAAAGTCAATTTATTTTATTTAATAAAAAAACCGACTACTTCTTACTTGTGGAAGCCCAACTTTGGATTCTTTAATTATATTTGATAAACACGTGCTCAATGTGGTTGTCAACAGCAAATTTGTTGATTTTCTCAACATCTCAGTTATCTCTACAGTACTTAATTGTAGATCAACACAAAATCTGTGACAGGTGTCAATGTATTTAATTATTTGATCGTACACTTTAGGAACCATGTAAGAAAATGAAAAACATTTTGGAAACAAAGACTGAAAAATAAAAATAATTCAATTCGATAAATTGTTTTGGACATTTCTTTGACCCAAGCAGCACAAATTGGTATAAAGGACGTCTATTTTCGGTTTTAAGATATTTGATATTTGCTTTACGTGTTTTGTGACTTTGGTTACTGTTTAGTCTGCCTCCAAAAGCTGAACAGACGGAACAGCACTTCGGCTGCCCGTTGAAAAATTTAAATTTAAAATGGTGTCGAAATCCATTATTTGAGTGTTATTTCGTAATTTTAAATATTATTTTACTCGTTTATTATTTTTTTTTTTTACATCTTTTAAAAATATTTTGATTGTATATTATCCCTGAAAACTGTCTTTCATAAACGTCAAAAAATCATTCCCCGATTAGATTCTTTATTTGAATTTGTACTACTTGAAGCGCAACTTACATTTTTAATTAAACTCTCCTCATACGGAAAACTCTCCAAAATTAAATACTCATCGGTTTTCATCTCATCTTCGTTTTCGATAACTATTGCTGAATACGAATCATGCTCGAAAATGTTTTGAAATATAACATGCCATTTCTGCATTAAAATATCCATGTACTGATCTCGTAACTCTGGAACTAAGTATGATAATTTCTGAACTGAATAACCGTAACCCTAAATTAAAAAATAAAATAATGATAATTATAAACCGAGAAACTATAGCAAACAAAGAAAGATTAATTTACCTGCATGGTAAGACTGAACAATATTACAATATGTATAATTATAATTATAAATTCATCATCTTTGCAAAAAGCCTACAATATTATAAAAATTAACACAAAAATAAAAGACAAAAATCTCTCATTTTGTCTATCCTTACCGCTTCCTTTCTAATAGCAGCATTAATTTTTGAAACCGTCTTTTCCCACACATCATTCAAATAATTTCTATTTACAAGTCCATCTGCTGTATTCAAAATGTGTTCTTCAACAACAAAAAACCTGCAATAAAAAATTCATAATAAATATACAACCTAACAAAAATATTATTTGAAAAAAAAAACTAACTCACCCAACTATACCACACAAATAATCCCAGTATTTGCCGATACTATCTCTCTAAAAAAATTCAAACATAATACCGTTATTCTTTCATTTAAACCTTTCTCGATGATTTAAAATTACCATATTTGGTGGAGGATCGTGAGCCAATTCCGCTTGCACTCTTCTCTTGTCTTGATAATTCGTTTCGAACGATTCTCGAAAACCCTAAAATGAAAATAAACAAATTAGTCCGTAAAAACGGAAGATTTTAAAGCAATTACTTACAAGCACAGAATGAATATGTAAGCATCTGTACACTGGAGAAAATTCAACGACATCTTGAGGACTCATTTCCGCTTTAGAATGCAAATTGTTGTTACTCGTACCATCGCTCAGGGAAGCTATATTTGGTATTTCACTTAAATCCATATTATTTTGTTCCGCGACCTGTTTTAAAGCAATTTCCTCTTAATTTAATACAAAAAAAAAATAATAACCAGCAACTAACTTGTCCCATTGCTTTGGATCCGATCTCTGAAGATTTCTGTCTCACATTCTCTAAGAAAGCACTTAAATCCGACAGTGAATTATCTTTGATATTTTGATAGAGAAGTGGAATTTTACTACGCATTTGCTGAAAAAATCGGTAATTGGCTACTAAAGGTAGATGGGTATGTTCTAGTTGTTCTAAAGTTTTAAGCGCCGAGTAATATCTGCAAAATTGTACAAAAATTTCAATACACAAAATTAAATTCCAACAAAACAATTGCAAGCACCTTTTTTCTCTCACTTGATTTTCAAGTGTAGCGTACGTTTGAAGCACTGGTAAACATATTGATATACTATCTATTGCTGCAGCGATATTGCTTTGTCTTCGACGTAACCTCGCTAATTCTTCACCGGTACCGACCAATTTGGAGGCCGAATCTTGCAAATCAATATCAGTTTGCGAAATTTCATTCTAAAATAACAAAAAACGATCACTCAAACTACTTCCATTTTTTATTTATTTCAATTAACCTTTAGTTTTTGAGCTTGGTTCTTAACCTGAAGCAACTCTCGAATGGATTCGATAAAACCCTCATAATGAAAATTACACATCCGTTCAATGTCTCGGTCGTGAGTTTTGATTCTTACATCGAGTCTTTCCATGAACTTCTCAAGTTCATCGCCATCGTAAATCCTCCTGTTAAATGACGAAAAAGATTAATTAGTAATGAAAGGTTACAATTTCTAAGCAATCTAATAAGTATAAATGTTCTAGCAGAGCACAGACCAGGCGTAGATGTTTTTATTTTGTTTGTCAGCACGGTGACCCCAAAGACAGATTGTGCTTGTACTGAGTGTTACGGCAAATACAAACCATAATTAGCTAGTTCTACCATGAAATAAATACCTAATAACAACTCCAACACTACTGGTGTCAGATGATTCTAATTCATACAATAAATGTTCATGTTCAGCATTTATTTGTGGGTCGGGACCCGGTTCAGCCATGATATCGGCGGGTAGAGCATAGGAAACGACTCCAAAACCAGGAACAAGAAACGTCTCAGGATAGAGAGCCTCCTAATGACAGACCAACTTAACCGATCGTGTTAAATCGAAAATCGGATTATTCAAGACTATCGTAATCGACTAATCCTAAAATACATTCAGTTAATTATTCTTCAAAACTGTTAGAATGATTGAACTTTTTGTAGATATGTTATTTGTAAACTAAATTTAAAATTTGAACTAATTGGAGGGACCAATAATCGGTTATATTGTCCTGGAATCAAACAGCTAGCGAGTGTTTCTTTATTGAGACACTTCCCGTGGCGATTACAGCTTTTAAAGACATGTACGTTCATTTATATGTTATTACTTTTTTCAGTGTGGTAATTTTTTAATTTTTTTTTTACAGTAATAAAGGTGTTTTAAGTTTGTTAGTTACTTACCTCCAATTACTGCATAATTGGTCGTCGGCTGATTCTATTTCTTCGATAATTAGCTCCATTTTGCAATTTACGTTTTTTTGTGCATTGTCGTTGCTTGTTGTCGAGTCTAATCCAATAAATATTTTAAACGGTGCTTGTGAAGTTGTCATACTTTGTTCACTTAGGTTCACTTAGTAAGCAGCAACACGAATTACTTCATCCTTTAAGCGTGTGGTTTCATCTTCACCTCACAGATGTGACATGCATTATTTGAGTATTAAATTAAATCGTACATTAAACCAGCTGTTCTGTTTTGATATTCAGATAAAAAGATAACCGTGGTAGATAGTGCCAAACTGTCGACAAATCCTCATTCTACACGACAAAAACTTCTGGAAAGCTTTATTCACGTCAATACTACTACTAATAATAGCATCATTAAATCACAGCATAAAAAAATGTCATGTAAAAGACAGAAGAAAAAAAAATTGAATGACAAATAAAATTAAAATTTTATTAAAAGTAATTTTTGAAACAATTTCTATGTTTATCTCTTCGATACCACATCTTCGACATTTATGTCTTCAACAGTCACTTCTTCGACATTCAGTGCACCCGAAAAGGTGTTTGCCTGATTGAGATACCCGCCCCAGCTGGATTTTCCGTGGATTTTCCAGTTTTCTGTGTGAATGCAAGGTTGGGTCCTTAAGGAAGTCATTTCACAGATCGTGAGTTGCATGGCCTAAATTCCAAAACAAGCACCCATAGTTACGGGACCATGCTAAGTGCCAACTACTTATTGCACTTATCTCACAATTTGCTCTTAGCCAAGGAACAAATATTTCTTTTCGGCACACTAGCTAAAAAATTCAAAATAAATTTGCAAAACTTTGAGAAAAATAACGCAGAAACAATTATTGTTAAATGAATCTAACAATTAAATTGTGCGGTTTAAAGTCAATAACACTGTTTGTGTTTAGTAGTACATATTAACAATCAATTTAAAAAATGAAAACATTCAAAAAGTAAATAATTGTATAACTTGGTATAACTAGCGTATATCTTAGAGTTGCACACGGACAAGACACCGAAAACGTCACAAAAAATTTAGAAACTGTCACTAAAACCTACACAAACTCATGAGATTATAAATATTTTGTGAATCTATATGTGTTCCAAAGTTTGCAAAAAGCACACATGAAGATGTACTGTATGGTAATGCAAGTGTTTGATGATTATGAAACAATACATTTGTTGACTCTGACAGGCCCGTTCTTACCATAGGGACACCGTGTGATAATCACACGGGCGCCACTGGTCAGGGACGCCAACAGGACAAAAAACACACGGGCGCACAACACCCTAGGAACGGGTCTGCGTAATGAATTTGCCGTCAGGAGCTGCGACATTTCCTACGAGAAATTCGATTATTTTATCGAGATAGAAATCGATTGCAAGTTGCAACGTCGCCATCGAGACTAAAATACGGTTCTGCACGCATCAATTTTCAAACCCACAATTACCAGGTTTTAACCCGTTTTTAACACATTTGATTGCAATTTCTTTTATTAAATTCGATTTTTAACCGGTTTTTGCCATTTCAATTCAAACCCATTTTTACTAGTTTCTGATTCACAGGCTCCAGTCCTGATTTTACTGCACTTCAGTTGTTTTTACTTATTCCGCTTACCAATCCACTAAACGAATTTATATTCAGAAAAAATTACAATTCCCCAATGTAAAATTGACAATTTCAGTTCACTTCTACGACAACGTCGAAAAGTGTATGTCGAAGAACAAACCCAAATATGACTTTTTATAAGTAATTTAATCAATTTTATTAATTTTGGGTAAGTTTGAGTTGTCTTTATTCCAGAAATGAGCTAGTTCGGTATTGATAAAATAACGATAAATTAATGATGAAATGATGATGAATTAATGATGAAATGACGATGAATTAATGATGAAATGACGATGGATTAATGATGAAATTACGATGAATTAATGATGAAATGACGATATCGTGCCCGTGACAATTGTGACATTGGAATTGGTTTACTCGGACAGTAAACTCGTTCAATTCACATTACTACACCTGGTGTTTACGATTGGCTTTTGAACATTCAACTATAGGTGAAACCAGGTTAGATTATGTTAGGTTGTGTTGAGACGA
>JAQFXT010000547.1:0-33026 GCA_034683725.1 Strigamia crassipes
ATTTCTGTGACCAAATTCACTTTTCTCAACTGGCAGACTTTAAGCACTTGTGTGGTTGGCCCCCTGTGGCCATTGTCCACACCACGCTCCCACAAGCAGCACCAGCCTTGCTTCCGACTACTCACCAGACGGGGTCCTCGGCATTCTTATCAGGAAACTTATGCCCTTCATGGCCGGGAGACAGTACGGGTCTCGCCCTGGATCCAGCACCACCCACCTAAGTCACAGGTAGAGACATTTCTAATTCTAAAATTTACCTTAGCAGAAGCAGTGACGCAATTTCTGCACTCATACCGCTCCACTCCTCATGCCACTACCAAGAAGTCACCCGTGAAAATCTCATCCTCGTCGCCAATTAGTTGTATGTGGTACACAAAGTGCCTTCTTGCGTGGAAGTCAAATAAAGAGAACTCACATGTAAATTGGGAAAATTAAAACAAACTTTTATTCGTAATTGCCAGGTGGCGCTGCCAGTATGGCGTCACCAAATATACATAGATTATACAAATTATGATATTGGAGTGGACAGTCCCTGTGCACTGACATCCACAAGAACTGCGGCACTCCTCAAAACACACACATAAAAAACAGATGGGTCTAAGACTTTCAACGCCCCTGAACGCTTGAAAGTGATGCAGTCCTTTGCAGAGAAATCCATCAGGCCTGCACCTTGCCGATTGTTCATATCATACTTTTCCGACCGCACGATCACCATTGCTGGTGACCCAACCAACACCAAATACCCATCCACTCACGGGATCATACAGGGCTCAGTTGTTGGACCCATGTGCTACTGCTCTAGAACAACCCCAATCCACTCCCTGGATCTAGAGTCTGCTCTCAGCACATACGTCAATAACAACTTCCTGGCGCACGTCACGAAGATGCCTGACACGGGCCCTAACACCATCACGCTTGAACACGACATTACCCTATTGAAAAATTGGTACAGTGACCACTCGATGTGCCTCAACCCAGACAAAACACAAATGCTGACCTTCACTCGCTGCACAAGAGCTTTAAGACCATTGCTCAAACCTCCCTACTACAGTATCACCATACTGGGGCTGATGATGGATCCCTACCTCACGTTCAGACCACACATTGACGACATTGCACTGTTCCTGCAACGCACCGCACATTTTGTTAAGCATCTACGCAAGACCCTGTTCTTCACCGAGCTTACCAAATACATAAACGTCAAAGTGCACCCAAAAATTGCCTTAGCCTCCCCCTTATGGAATTCGACGTCTAAAAACCACAAAATCCACCACCATGTCATTAGAATGGCGTTCAGAATATCAATGAAAAATCAAATTACCCCCCACCTGATCAGTTGCACAGTACTTACACTGGAAAACCTTCTCCACATATATGATCTCTTGGCCCTACGTGACGCTACAAGAAATCGCAAACATCCAGTCTACTTTATTGCAAAGTATTTCTGCCCTGACCTCGATACAAAGACTTCTAGACGCTACAAGTTTGAAGCATTGGACCATATCACTAATTACCTCGCAAAGAACTTCCCATACCGTTGTATACCACTATGGATCGCCCTCCCCACTGGAATAAGAGCCACAATATTCTCTTGCTCGATGGCCAGATGTTGCTTCCACTGCAAACATCTGCACAAACAAATTCGGAAATTTATTCTTGATGACCAAGAATACTTCGACAACATTTAATCGTTTTTTCTCCTGACTTGTATGCTTCTTCGGAGTCAACTACATTTTAATAAATAAATAAATAAATGAAGTTTATTTATGAGTGCAGTGATGCTAATGATTTTTTCATACTGATTTTTGTCAAAGATTAAATGTGATCATTGATGTTTTAAAATTTTGGAAACTCAGTTACTTTGCAATTTTATTTTAGTTTAAAAAAAAACAAAACTGTGTCTAATGTTCCGAACTAAAGTAGTCGGTGGTAATACGAGGCAATAGTTGCTGTATTTGTCACTAGCTGTCTCTGGTGCATCGTGTGCGAAACTGAAGCCACCATACACAGATCAGAATCTGGTATATTTGTATTGCTTAAACTGTTCGGGTAAAAAAAATATGTCTTGTCTATTGGGCTGCTGCAAAAAGTTTGAATGCAGATTGTAAAATAAATGCAAAATTTATTACACAGTGATATTGCTGGTATTTGTATCTAATATAAAGACATAGGCTGATCGTGCTCGCTCACACAAACATTTTCGATTTTCCCTTGATTTTTGGAGTCACAAAATTTTCATTTTTTTTCTGAGACAAGTAAGATTCTGCCACGAGATAACCAAAGACAGAATCTGTGGGATTATTTTCTGGAGCCAGAAAGCGTGATAAAAAAATCTCTCAAAATAATATATTGACTTTTGTTTACACTAAAAAGACAGAATCATTGTTAATCACGCATCTACATACAGACGTCAGTCATCCTGCTAATCTTGACAAGTAATTTTCTGCTGACACTACTCGTTGTTTGAAAAATATCCGATTTTAGATTAAATTGCCGGTACTGTTGTTTAAATGCTTTAGAGCAAAATTTTAAAGCAAAATCACTCTGCTTTAAAAAAAAAATTTAAAAAAAAAAAAACAGAAATTGAATAATTTGTATTGAAATAATCTTACTTAGAGCCGGCTGGAGGTTTAGTGAAGCCTCGAGAAAATGTTATTTGTGAGGCTCCAAAAAAGTGCGGAGCCCTTCTGAGCGCGGAAAAAGTTATAAGTGGGGCCCCAAAAAAGTGCAGGGTCTCTCTTAGCGCAAAAAAATTATTAGTGCGGAGCCCCTTTGAGCGCGGAAAAAAAATTATTAGCGAGGCCCCCAAAATTGCAGGGCCCCTCTGAGCGCGGAAAAAATTATTAGTGGAACCCAACAAATTATACTATCAAATTTTCTTAAAAATAAAAATGTATGGGGTCCCTGTTAGCGCGACGTCTGAGCCGGTTCTGCTACCCAGAATAGGTCTAAAGAGGTACATTTTTGTACTCTAAAAACGAGCAGATTTTAACGTAAAAAATACATTTTTGCACATAATAATCAAAAGAAAAAGAGTAGTGAATTCCAAAAATGTGTTTTGCTGTAACTTCTATATCAAAGCCTAATTTAGTAAATTTAGATTAATTAGAATTTCTAACTGCAGTGTTTCAGTTTATTTAGGTTTTTATAACAAGCTAAATAACTGCACTTTCTAGTAACATAAAAAGGCATGCTTGTAATGACACTGCAAAGTACACGTTTAATTCCTTTACAAAACAAATGATAATGGAGCTGAAAGGACTTTCATGTAGTCTATCAAATTATCCCTCAGTGGGTACGTATGAATCCAAACACATAAAAGCGAAGAGTTAGTCGTGCTTGGGTCCTTGATTTGTAAATCAATTCCAAAATTTCAAATTAATCATTGTAATAAACTAAATAAAATAATTTGTAGCAGCCAAAATTTATTTTTGATTTTTTTTATCATACATTTTAGAACTATTGATTAGAATATCGAAAAGGCAATAAGAAAGCAAATCCATTTTCGATTCGCTCGGCCCATTCCTCATGCCATTTTAAATCCAAATTGCACGCTCTTGGTCGAAAAATGAGAGAATCAGTTTGAACAAAAATGCCTTCATTTGTTATGGATCGTGGCCGCTTTGTTGGAATACGTTTAGTAATTGCATCTTTGAAGATTTTGTTTTCAATGCGATTAAATATGTTACGCCCACTTTCTCACCAAATTTCATCATCGTTACCCAGAATTGGCAATTCCGTATAAGTCTCATCAAGTCTGGTCTCGGCTATGCTCTTCGTGGTTTCCGGATCGGGGATACCAGTTGCACCGTCAAGTACATTAATGCTTACTAAATTTATATAAGGATTATCATACTGATAATTACCAAGTTCATATTCCTCTTTTGTTCTAAAACCAAAATAATATTATTACATAAAAATACTGCATAATTTGTTGTTTTAATGTGTATACTTTCGGCGAAGAAAACGATGACAAATCACTTCTTCAGCGATATAAACAACCTGGTCTTTAAATTTGCGAAGCCAGTCCATAATGTTGGCCATTAGGTTTAATTTGTTTTCATATAGCAATTTTTCTCAATGGTACTCCATTATTAAAAGCCTCTTTGTTTGTTTTGTATAATTGCATTGTAACAAATAACAGACTCAACAGATAAACCATAAGTAAACTTTTCCCAAATTGTAAATATATTAGAAACTTTGATCCGATGACATCACTTTAACGGTGACTTCACCGCACTTGAGTGACAAGTGATTTCACCCTATCCCCTATCCCCTTGTATGACGTAGTGCAGATGGATTTGTCATTTAACAAAAGACACGCGGCCAGATGGTTGCCACGCCATCGCTGATGTCACTTTATCTCTCAACACACCTCCTAAATGTGTGGTCAATGAATGTATTACATCCGTGTTAAACATACACAAAGTTTGCTCGTAAGAAATGAAACTTAAAACGATGTCTGCTAACTGATAATCTGATGTAATAAAAATAGTTACATGTGTTTTTGTTTGTCTAAATTTATCTGCCAAAAACAGAGTTTGTGCAGTGCAGTTTACTGCAGTACTTGATTCAAGATCTGCAGATAATTTTAACATTTTTAGTACAAAATATTCGAATTTGACTCTAGTAAGAAACAGAAAAAAATTGTTTTTAAACTAAAATTATTTTAAATGAAGTGTTATAATTCTGTACATGCTTCCTGACTCTTTATCTTTTCACCCTCATGTACAACTCCTGTATCACCTTCATGATAATGAGCCTAACTGGTCAAGTCCAGTTCCTAATAACACCTTCTTGTGATGGTTCCCAGTTCTCATAAAAAGATTATACTCGAGTCAAGTCAATTTTTAAGTTCCCTAGCAAGAATTGTGTGTTTTTTTGCGATTTATCCGCTTCCTGGAACAGCCCTCCAAAACAGGAAGCGGTTTTACACGAATTTGTAGGTGTCTATAGAAAACATATGTTTGTAATAAAGTTCTTTGAAACCATTTTTGTTTATATTGATGAATTTAATTCTTTTGCCGCAAATATTGAAATGATTTAATTATGGATATGAAGAATAAGCTGATTCGCTGAATTAGTTTCAAAACAAAATGGAATGAGTCATCCGTATTTGCAATAATTAAAAGGAAACTGAACACATGAGTTTTTCCATAATCCACTTTAAGCGTGAGATGCAATGCAATCACGTGGGTATCCTTCAACCTGCTTCTATTTTATGGTGGATTATTTGCTCATTTAGCAGCTACGGTACATAGAATGATGGAATAACAAATTTAAAAAAATTAATGTATTCAATTTACGTTTTAATACCAAAGATAATTTTAAAAAATAAAAAATAAAAAATAACAATTATGTTTTGGTTCATATCTTAATAAGCTTTCACATGTGGAAAGTGAATATTAAGAATGACAAATGAAACTTATCTGTCCAGACCAGCATTATATTGAGCATCATTAATCTGTATTACTATTTACATAAATGAATACGGACAAATAACTAGCTTCGATGATTGATAGACTTGCCCAATATAAAAGAAACAATTTTATTCTATTTTAATATCAAAAGACACTCCGAGTATGTATCAACCTACACCACCCCTATAATTAACTGACTCAGCCATGTCAATATTATAGAACATGACACGTTCATGATGGCAAATGCAGTTTACATTATTTGTTACCCCTATCACAAAAATTAGTCTTTCACTCTTTACAAACCTACAGTACCTAAAGTATTATTGTTATTATTATTATTGTTATTAAAACAAACCGTAATAAAGTTTAATAAAACTTGAAAAACAAAATCGCTAACATTATTGAACTTTTCTATTTCTGTCCATCAATCACAATTTACTTTTTAGACTATTATTATTTAATTAAAAAAAAAATATATATATTTCATAATCAAAGTCTCGAGAGATTGCAGATTCTAATTAGGTGTTCATTATCGTCTAGGTTAATTACATTATCTAGCCCGTCATTAGAAAATCACTACATCATTTCTGTCTAACAAAACGTTATGGACAAAAAAACCTGTAAAAGACTAAAGGGGGTACTTTGAATTATTAATCCCACACGTGCTGTTATATTATAGGGTATGAAATTATTAGATGACTTGATAGTTTTAATTAGATGACTAAAAAGAGTGTGAAAGTCTAAAAAACCAGAAAACATTTGTGATTCATCAATGAATACTGCGCAAAATAAAAACCTGGTTGCCGTTATCACACCGTCCCAGCATGTCAAAATAAAACGAGTAGCACTCTCAGTGTTTCACTTCTTATTATTTTTTTATTATCTCCCACTCATACGCCAATGAAATCTTTCCTCGACGCGCTTTACTTCATTGCTGTAATTGTTCCCTGTAGATACCACGACCCAACAAGATAACAAAAAGGCAAATGAGTCATATCCTTATCCATTAGTCAATTAAATGGATAATCCTAAATGTAATTTTATTTTCACACTTTAATCACATTGGAAATTAAGAAATAAGCTAGCAAAATAGCCTTAACAGAATAAATTGCTTTAATTCATATTTGTGCGAGCAAAACTGCCTCGTGTATTGTGGTGCAGCATCCATTGTCGAAGGCGGCGCTTTCAATTATATGTACATTAGGTGGTAATGGATGTCGTATTTGTTCTTAATACGGATCAAATTAGAATTGCTAAGGATAAAGCAATCAGAGTGGATTTTATGTGGATTTTGTGATATTGCCGTTGCTGAGTCAGTGTTTGCTTTTAGATTAGACTGTGCTGAAACCATAGCAACATCACTTGTTAAATCAAATAAGGAAAGACGAAAAGTATCTATACTCAATATGACTCACGCTTTAGTCGGATGTATTGTGAGTTTCAAATTAGGACCCCATTTTCGTTTTGAAACTTGTTGTTTATGAACACAAGCACATATTGTAATAGAAATTAATTAAAAAGTGCATCGTATCAACTGCATATCAACCCCATTTACTAAGTATTCCTTCTCATTTATTCACGTCCGATACACATTTATTGGATTATAGCTTAAATATGTATAACAAAGTTATCCACTAACAGCTCATTAGATCCACGAGGGGGAAAACGCGAGACATTGAAAACTAATCCAGCCGTTGGCGTTTAACCCTCAAATAATGCAAAGAAGTCACCAAAATTAGTTGTATTTATATAATAAACTATTTATTTTAAATCAAAAGCTTAGAAATGTCACTGCTGTAATCTAGATCAATGCAAAATTTTGCATTCAGAAACTAAATTAAAAAACAAAGGGAAAAAAATCGAATTAGCATTACAAACGCAAAAGATGACGAATTCCTAGCGAGGGTTGAACCATCAGAATAATTATCTATATATCAGTGATGACGCCCTCCTCGCTGATCAGTTGACTCTATTCTTCTTTGCCGTCCCGCTTAGAACACCAAAACCTCAGTATTAAAACTTTACAAAGCATGCAAATTGTGCCTCGACTTTATTGTAATGAGAATTGGGGGAATAACGGCCGTTACATCATCGTTGCTTTGAAAAGAGGAGGAGTTTTGAGTCACCCTTATCTGAGTACCACGGAAAAGGGCACTTAGGGCCCTAATTAATTTCGGATTCTACTCACACCCACTCGATGTTGGCCACTGGCATCTACCACTGCCAATAAGTTGGAATCACAGTCATTGAATCAGTCACAGAGGGTGGCGACATTATGAGAAATGAGATTGGATTGTCTTGTGGAATGTTTTGCAATCCGAATTAACGGACTCATTCCGTGCGATTTGTTGTCGCTTCAGTTGAGCCATACACGGAGCGAATGACTCGAAATAAAATTTCCATCAGTTACGACTGCTGGTGTTATGTAAGAAAATTCGTTGTATAAATGACTATGCCAACGAATTCTAAAACTGTATAAACTAAGCCCTTCCAAAATCTTGCTTTAAAATGTAATTATTCTATTTTATTGGAGATCCACCACATTGTATTCGTGTCACGAGAATCCAGCCATCCATCTAATTACTCGATTCTTATGACTAGATCACAGGGTGTGGTTACATCATCATAGGGGAAAAAGAACACAGAGGAGGGTATGAGATATACAGTGAATAGAAGGTTGGTTATCAAGCTCAGGGCTACCCGCATATGGTTTCATTTCCGTTAACACGTATTACAAACAAATGATGTCATCTCGGACTAAGTTACTGCATAGTGTAATTCATTCTATGTAATAACCAGTGTTGTACAACGATACAATGTCTAAATCCAATATACAGTAGACGCATTCAAAGTTTCAGTTTCCGTGGTGTTTCTATAAACAGCAAAAACAGAAGACAAAAACTTGCCTAACTGTAAAAGTGTGGAGAATAGTTCTTTTATGTGTCTGTTTTTAGTTTCCTTAGAATGTTTTCCAAGTATGTAAATAGCAATTAAAATTTTTTTTTTTTTTTTACTTAATGAACAAATTATGACTCACTTGTTTGGGCATAATTTCGATTTTATTCACGATTTTTAATAGTGTATGTGTTCCAATTGGCAGTTCGAGCCCAGATCTAACTCGTTGAATTTAGCTGCACAAACCAAAACCTGGCATAAACCACTCCAGCCTTGGTTTTTGGTTTTGCGGGTTTTGATGATGATTTATGGTTGTTTTTGTTGTCCATTCCACCAAAAGCCATACAAACAAAAACTTTGACTGGACCTAATATATTTAAAGCCTCTTGATTTATGTTTTGTTCGATTTAGGATTTTTTTATAGGAGTAATAAGGTGCCAGTTTATAAAACGTGATATCTACCACACCTGTTTCACTCAATCTGTTTCTCCACAGTTTATTGTTTAATTTTAAACCAACCTCAAAAAAATCGTCATTTACGTCATTCGCATACGCAGGATGAAGGCATTATGCGGGATATAGATTTCATTTGTGACAATGCACTCACAGAAAATTAGACTTAATTCGTTAAATTTAGAAATAAATGATTGCAATCCTCGTCCAAACTTGAGTTCACAAACATAAGTAGACACTATTAAGTTGTTTACAACTAATTAGAGAGTTATAATGGGCCTGCAGAATATAGTGACGTCAATCCAAGTTTATGATGTCAGAGAGAAATAGAATAGGTATGTGTCATCAACTTTGTTTTACATTGGTTGCCCTATGAGTAATTCGCCAGTAGCAAACAGCCCCCACTAATAGGCATCTGCTAGTTCGTTTCAGAAGTTAGGGGAGAGATAAAAGCTGGTCCCTTCACTTTTGGTCAAATTGAGTCATAATATCAACTCTTTTGGGACTTAAAATTTTATCTACTAATGAGATTTTAATTCCAATTGTACACGTCATCAGACAAATCTCTCTTATCCAAGTGTGATTGCTCTGAAGATGATAAACGAGTACAAGAATTAGTTGGAAATGTTTGTACTCAAGGGTAAGAAGGATTAACGAGTTGTACACATCAGTGGTGAGCTGTTAGTGATGACCCTTGACGTACAATCTATCAAAGAGATGAGGTCATTTGGATTAAACCACTCACTCGGTTTAGTTTGTCTGTATTCTCTGCTTCAGCAGCTTCCAAACATGCACATCTCGAAACAAGTAAGGTTAAGAGATAAAGGATATAAGGATAAAGGATAAAGGACATAAACGATTCAATGAAGAGAATTTTTTTAATTACAGATTTGCATTTACGACGTTCTGGTGAGTTTAGCTTTCTTGAAAACAAAGTGTAATATTGTCAAAACATTATTTTATATGTTTAATGGTGCAAAAGATAAGAAAACAAACAAAATTTAGATATTTCATTATCATGATTTGATTTGATACTAAAACTAAAGTTATCATTTTGATTGTATAAAAATAAAAAAAACTTTAGGAATTCGTTTTTCTGTTGAGATCATAATGTGTGGTTGTAAACATACAGCAGGAGTTTAAAAAATAATAAATTACAAATTTAAAAAACCACAAAATAGGTCAGACTCAGACAAACAGTAAATTCATTGCCATAGCATTTAGCAAAAAAAAAAATAAAAATAAAAGAAATAAAAAAATCTGTCTTTATCATGCATTTGGAATGAGTCATGTATCTTACATGCACGCCAGTGTGATGTCATCAGTTATATCGACGTTCCTTTACTCTGAGAGAGCATTGATTTTACAGCAAAACATTTGCGCACTGCAACCGGCGATTAAGGCTAATCTAAACCTAACTGAACTGAACTGCACAGTCGAGCACTTTATCAATAAAATATTTTACAATTATAGAAAAAAATATTTTGCTAAGGTTGAACTGAAAAGCAATGCCATAGTTTTCATGATTAAGTCGAAAATTACACCTAAGAATTTTGAAAAATAGGTCAGATCTAGCAATCTCTCAACACTAGGATGACTCAGCGCCAAGCTATGACACATCATGGACCTCATTACAGCACCAAGGCCGCTGCCCTAGTCATTGATTTTACCAACAGTTGGTTCTCCCAACACTGATGGAACGCAAACGTGGATTGTCGGCCTGCACGGATCATTTATTCCCTGTACTCATATCCTTCGTTTATCCCCTCTAGAGTACTCAGTTCCCCCTCTTTCCCCCCACAGGATCAGGATGGAAAAGTGGGATTCCATGTGAAGAGTATTTGCACGAATATAAGAAATAACAAAATATACTCAAAATAATAAAAAAAGCTCAACTTTTATGTTTCAAAAACGATTTTATTAGTCTCCAAAAGCACTGATGTTTTTGTAATCATAACTTAACACCCCATTCCATGGACATTTGCTGAGAATTAAACACGCACCACGTGTATTTATTTAATATACATGCAGCGCGAAGACAAACCAAAAAAAAGCAATAAATTGATTTGGAAATGATATATATATCAATGAAAATAAATTGTTTTACACATTAATATTTTAAGAATGCTTTTATGGACCATTTTGGTGAAAATGGAAAGGTTTTTTCCTCTCGATAGATTAGGTTAAAAGCAATGACTATCATCACCATAAAAAAGGGTTCGCCCCTTTTTTTCCTCATCATTGACCTCCACTAGCCTAAGGGAAAATAGTAGTGAGACTGAGTCACCATATTTATACTCAAATACCAGCAAATTTTCGTATGGGCGTCTCGGTGATTTTTATGCTTTGTTATTTTACTGTCGGCACGAGCGAATGAAAGCCAGACGTTCTTTACTCCTGGTAACTTAAAAGCCACCGTTTGTAATTAAACTTTAAAAACATGTTAAGCTGCATCATACACATTTAAAAGAAACAATAAAATAAAATAAGTAAACTAAGGCCGTTAGAAAAGCTAAAACATCTCTACTTGTTACGTAGATGCTGAAGCTGGTGCAATAATTAACTATTAATACAGTGATGGACAAAACTTTGGCCGAGTTGCTTAAACAATTGAAAAATAACAATTCCGGACTGCCTTTTAATCATGCTAGACAAGTGTTATAAAAAATACAAAAGTGATTGCTTTTCACAAATTTAAAAAAATCAAAACGATAAAATTTCAACCTTAGAAATCTGGGACAAAACTTTGGCAGAATTAGGATTAATCTTGAAAATAATAATATTAGCAGAAGTATTTATAAAAAATATTATTTAAAATTGTTTACTGGCATCCAATATGCAACCTTATTTGCATATTATTTCATTTTCCAAGATCGATTCTGCAAAAAGACAAACTTTACATGAAAGAGGAAAAATTGATGCTTTTAAAGAATCAGGCTTCTCTAATACTAAAATAGCAAGAAGAATTGGAAGATCTGAGAAGGTTGTAAGAAATTACCTGAAATTAGGTGCCCAATATGGTCTAAAAAATCCAGGAGGGAGACCCAAGACTACAAGTGTGTGTGCTAGACATCAAATAATCAGAGAAGCAACCAACAAATGCGCATCAGCTAGCGCAATTAAAAAGAAATGCCAACTTGATTGTAGTGTACAAACTGTAAAGCGTGTTTTACCACAGGCACCTCATCTTAAATATGCAAAATTAAAGGCTAAACCAGCTCTGAAGCCTCATCACATCAAGGCAAGTTTGGAATGGGCAGAAAAATATGTTTCCTAGACAACTGTGTGGCAAAATATTGTGTTAACCTGGATGGCTCTGATGGCTTAAAATATTACTGGCATCATTTAAGAAAAAATGATGTGATGTGCATAAGTAAAAACTTTGTAGGAGGATCTGCCAGTGCAAAAGCATGGAAGTCAGTGACTGCTGAAAGTTATATAACACTAATTGATTCAATGCATAAAAGATGCATTGAAGTTATTAAACAAAATGGAAAAGGAATTAACTATTAAAATTCAGCTGATTTTTATTTTTGTTAAAAATTTTAAAAACAGGCCAAAGTTTTGTCTCAGATTTCTAAAGTTGAAATTTAATTGTTTTTGATTTTTTTAAATTTGTGAAAAGCAATCACTTTTGTATTTTTTATAACACTTGTTTAGCATGATTAAATGGCAAACCTACAGTCGGAATTGTTATATTTTGCAAATTGTTTATTTTTCAATCGTTTAAGCAACTCGGCCAAAGTTTTGTCTTTCACTGTATTGACCAGTCTTATCCAAACCATAATCTAATCCACCTGCATACACATATATACACAACTGAAATCGCAACTTGCAATCTTGTCCATAAGAGATTTATAGAAAAGATTGAGCTTTTAAACAACTAATCATTATTGAAAATGTGCATAACGCGTAAATTAATTTATTCGTTTTTGTTACCTGTTTTTTTAAAAAAAAATGCAAATTGATGGAACTAACTTACTTCAACAAAAAAATTGATGAGTATTCACGAGTTTGTTGTAATTCTTTCTACGACACCAATATGTCGTAAAGTATTTATGCTTTTTTTTAGACAAGCAATCGATTGTGTAAGCTACTTATGTATTAACACCCACACATCAGTTTACCAAAACTTTGATATCAAAACTTTGATCTGAATATCTGTGAGCACTTTTTTCAATTTGTTCAATTTGAAATAAAATTAAATATTTAGTTTTTTTTTTGCATTTATAAGCTCATGCCACACTGTAATTGACTGAGTTATCTTCTGACGTGTAAAAAGATGCCGAAATATGTATTTCACCCTGGTCGACCAAACGATTTAAACAAAAATCTTCGTTCGAAAGCGCTAATTCGACGTATTTTAACTCAATCTGAAAACGAAATTAGTTTCGCAAATTTTCCAATTTGTGGATTGTCGTTACTCACTCAGAAGAAAGTCCCCGTTCCTTTAAAATGCATTGTCGTTGTTACTTTTTGCATTTGCATTTTGTTTTTTGGATACCAAACTTGTATCAGAACAAGCTATTACTTCGATTACCATACAGCAGTGGATGTTATTCAAACATCAGAAGAGTTTGACCATCCAGCATTTCACATTGCAGCATACGACACAGCTGCAATGTTTGACTTATGGAACCGATCGAATTTAGACGTGAAACGTGCACCAGTCGTTAATTTTTTGTGCGTGAATCCACTGCTTGGTTTAATGAATGCAAAAAATATAACTCCAGATGCAACTTTAGAAGAAATATGGAACGCAACTAACATTACAACATCAATGCTATCATTTAAAGTTGTAAAAGTAAGCTTGAGTGTATAAATTTACGTTTCTTTTTTCTTACTCTTTTTTTTTAATGCAGAAACAGAGAAATTCACACTTGGAAATGATTCAAGATGAAATCCTAACTACTGACTTGGGAATCAAAACACGATTTCGGTTTGGTACGAAACACGTTTAAAAAGTGCCATTTTGGTATTGTGAATTGATTTTTTTTTCAATCTTGCATACAGTTAATGGCTGGATGCCGTCTTATCAAGGCAGTTCATTTGAAGTAAAGTATGCAAAGAAGAATCTAGACTTCTGTAATGAACACACTTATGTGGTGAGGTCCCGTAATTAACTCTTACATACAAAAATCTTAAAACGAATTTTATAGATTTACGTGAAACAAATCGGAGACGACAAAATTGCCAAAATGTCATATGCGGTGGCTTCAGGTTCTGAAAAAAGACTTTCCTTTACCTATTTAAAAGTAAGTTTCATACAATTTTCTACGTTTTTATGCTTTTTATTCTGAAAATAAATTTTCTTTACAATTTACTATTTTAGTACTCATTAATTGATACTCCAAAGTCACACTGTATAAGCTTTAAAGAGCAAACAAAGTGTTTCAAAGATTGTGTTGATCGGAAACAAAGAAAACTTAATTGCAAGTAAGTATTGTTTTAAAACAATACAATTGTTAAAGCTCTTTTAAAATTTCGGTGGTTGTTTAAAAGGTTTCCATTCGCTACAACTAATTTACCCAACTGCACGCTTAGTGATCCCAAGATTAGTCAATTGTACGTGAAGTTGCTGAACATTTTTCACACAACAGAACCCGAACGTGATTGTGGATGCATTAAAAAATGCGTAGAATATTCCTACGAACCCATTTTAGAGAGTAATCGTCTCGATGAAGACAAAATGGTTTTCAATTTTTATTTTCGCGCTACAGAAATCACTGCTTATGTCCAACGTTTGACATTTGATGCAATCTCTTTGCTTTCGGAAATTGGAGGAACTTTAGGCATTACGATGGGTCTATCGTTGCTGTCTCTAATTCAATGTTTTATGATTATTAGACTCATACATAAACAACAAAAGTATTTGAGAACGACCAGGCAGTTGCATTTAGTCAACAAGATCGGTAAAATCAGAAGAAAACTAATTCAGCAAAATGGCAAATCCATTTTTCATGCAGTAAAATTAATGATTACATGTTTTCTGATTGGTTTTACTGTTTACATGTTGTATTGGCGCACTATGTACTACATGAATGAACCGACGTCATCGTCAGTTGACATAATTCGTCCTTCAAAGGTCCAGTTTCCTAAACTAACTCTTTGTGGCGAATCTTCAACTATACATAAACGAAAGCTTAAGGCTAATGGCAACAAAAAATTGGGATGTGAAAAAATTAGCCATCTGCAACTTATTGACGAAAAGAATACAGCAGATCAGATCTGGAATTATCTGTCTATTCATCCAGTGGTTAGCGTTAGCAATACATTTGAGGTAAGCAAGTGTCAAAGTGAAAGTGATAATACATTTACCTACCAAATTTATGTTTACACATGATTTGTCATTTTAGTTTTATACAGGAACACCTCTACTATTCAATGAAACCAAAACAACGGCAAAACTGTTGTATGGTACCTGTACTCAAATAGGATCACCACGGGTTAACTACATAGGTGCGACCACAGGATTGACATTGCAGTTATTGCCATTTGGAAAGTTTTCCTTTTGCGATAAACATACGATTTGGGTATAATTAAATAATCTGCGAAAAGACAAAAAACAAAATTTGAATAATTATCTTTTAACTTTAGTACATCTTAAGTCCGCATGATGAAAATATAGATTTGTCAACGGCAACAGACGTGCAGGCAGCCACCCGAAGTAATGTGTACATACGAATCAAAAAGGTATTTTTTTTAAAAAGTTTCTTCATTCAATATTGAAAATAAAATAACGTCCAAAACAGTGCTATTATGGGTATACCCTCGACTTTTTATAGTTACAACTTACAGTACACCCAATGTGTTTATCAGCTTGCAAAATGCAAAAATGCTAGATAGAAATGCAAAAATGTTTCAATTTACACCAATTGTTTCACGTCATTAATTGAACTTTTTTTAGACGACTCAACTAAATACAGCTCGTAATAGGTGCGTGGATAAGAGAATACATTTACATTGTCTACAACAATGTCAAAAACAAAAATTACAGGAACAATTATCTTGTCGGTAAGTAAGAAGAACTTTCCTAGGCCAAATCTTCCATTGTTTTTCCATACTATAATAGTTGGACCTCTCTTCTCTGCTGAGAATGATGGAAAATAGACACAAAGACATCAACCTATTATTAAAAATAGTTCTAGTGGCGAACAGAAACGCTAGTCCTATAATTTGTGCTCGGACCGGAATCTTTGATGCTAAATTCAAATTGCACATTCTAGCGTGGGCAAATACAGCAAATACTGGCTGCACTCTAATTAGAAACATTACAGTAACTCTACTTTCTTGTGCATGTCCGGGTTGTCCACAGAATATACAATAATGCAGTTTGAATTTGAAATAAAAAACTCCAGGCACAAATTAAACATTTATAATTTCTATAATGGTCATTCGTGGTCATGAAAAGCAAGACCAAATGCTCATTTGGTCGAAAGAAACAGTTTCCAAATCTTCCCGCTAGAGCCTTGTAAATTTAGAACACCTTGTCCCATTTCAGAACCAGAAGGTTCATCGCACGAATTAGAACACACAAAAAAAATCCAAATATTTTTCTTGAAATTGTATTGTAAGCACACTCTGGTTTCATGTACGTTACAGCTTACCTTACATGACTGATTTTGATATCAACATTACAACGTGCACCAACTTCAGTTCATCATTAAAATCGCAGCACAAATATATCGACATTTACATGAGAAGTGACGCGTACAAGTCGTGCCACTGTTTACCGAGTTGTAGTAAAACTATTATCACATCTAGTGTCATGACCGAAGAACATGCACTAAAAACAATAACGATCATCTCAAACTTTCTTCTAACTAATTACATCGAACATCTTCTGGAGATCCAAAAATACACAGGTCATGCACTCATCAGTGACATAGGAAGCATTTTGGGAATTGGGTTAGGCTTGTCGATTCTCTCCGTGTTTAGCATTGCATCTCACTGGTATGCATCCACTTACCATATCCGTGGTATAATGTGTTGATCCTTATTTTCTTTTCAACAGGTCAGCAAAATAACATCGTTCTTAAAGTGCACCAAGAGGACACTATAGATACTTCATGTTACAATGCAATAAATGGACACAAGTAGTATACAGAAATGTTCATAATTTAATAATATATTGGTGTATAAAGTTCTCATTTTTCAAACACACTACAATCAGCATACAAGTGTTCAAAGTATTCCTTGCATACACATTACAGAATAGCTTTGTACTTTTTTCTTTCAGACAAACACGAAAAATAAATCTAAAAATACAACTTTTCATTGAAAAATGTGCCAGGATAAAAAATAAAAGAAACAAAAAAATACAATAAAAATATTAAATGACTCGAGGTTTTTGTTTTATCCTTTCACAGGCACTTTTAGTTGTAACCAGACTAGAAATAAACAAAAGAAACCCCATAAACGTGAGCACTTTTTCAGAGAAGGTTATTCATTTTGTTAAGTCTTTCTTATTCTCACCAGATATGCACATCAGTAGTAATAACATTTGCCCAACTTAAGGAACAGAATTAAGTACTGCTCTGACAAATGTAATTAAAAAAAAGGAAGCCCTAGTGATATTTATAATAAGGAAGTTGTCACAAAAAAATATTGGAAAATACTGATTCTTTTCAGTTATTTCTCTGCAAATTCTGCAGTAGTAATTGATAATAGCCATTTAATGCTGCTTTACTGACATTTCGAGTTTTAAACTTGTATTCGAATAGGCCTAATAAAAAAATTGACTACGGGAAACTCCGTTTCAACGCTAGTCGACTAGTTCGTGTCCGACTTGTAAGCTCAGATATGACGTATACATCACGTGATATTTCCCACGCTCATGAGCGCTAATGAAAGTCAGTTTGTGATTAATCTGAAAAACACACGTTCAGTTGTTTGTACACTTGGCCAACAATTATAATAATAGACATTTAAAAGAAACAATAAAATAAAAAGTGGACTAGGGCCGTTAGAAAAACGAAAACATCTACTGGTAGATGCTAAAGCTCATAAATGGAGGAAGACAATACTCGATTTCTCGGGCATTAATATACAACACACTCAAACACTGCACGTATTACCACACTGCGACAAGTCTGTAACTGAATTCGAGTCTGCCCACACACACTGACGGCAAGGCTTGCACTCAGGATCTTCCTGGCTGCTGCGAAGATTCTGTTCGAACTCTAACAATTGGCCCATGAAGTTGAAATTAGGTGATATGATTGGACGTTTGTTTTTGACCATTCGATATGCATCTACCATGTTCATTAATGTGTGTTTCATGATATAGGCAATGGTTATGGTGGGTGAACGGGAAATGCCCGCCTGGCAATGTATAAGCACGTTGTTTTCATTTCGTCGGGCCTCATCTGTAAATACATCGAAACAAACATTAAAATTCGTTTCAAATACAAACAGCAGGCAAAGTTAAATCATACATAAATTAAGCTTGCGCAACCCCTGATAAACTCTAAAACCCCACAGAAAGAAAAAAAAAAAACATAGAACAGACATCATTAAGCAATTAGCACGCAAAAACGAGCTAAAGGGCCACAAAAGACCATTAACCTAACACGAGACGAAGCCATTAAAACTCAAAAATCCACAGAAAACAGGAAACTGGCAACTACACGCATGCACAGTCAAAAAATTTGCGATTTTCAGGAATTCCTACTAAAGCGTTTTTAGCGGGTTTTATTATTGTAATGTACGTCAACAAATTTACAAATAAAGCATTGCATTATTTGACATTTCGCGACGCTAGATTTGCTATCGAATATGATCCAAGGGGAATAATCCTTTCGTAGGACACTGAGCAATTAGGAAAACATTTTCCAAACTCAAGGAAGTGTAGCAACTCATGCAAGAAATACATTTCTGACCTCAATTTAAACGTCCCCAGTCACCCGGAAGATTAAATCCATACGATTTCCTACACAATTTTTCCACCCTTTATAAAACCTTAAAATAAAAAATAAAAAATCCAAATTCTATGTCAACCATTCAACACATTTTCCTAATCAGAATCAACCCGAGCGGAAGTCAAATGAAACTAACCCAACAACTTCCTACTTAACGACATCTCTTAACATTTTGACGCAATATTTGCCAAGAACGCAGTAAAAACAACGACTCCCGGCCATGTCTACGTCAAACTTTGCCATTTAGTGCTAAACTAGCTTTTGATCACGGCATGGGAGGGTCGTCAAATTGACACAACGAGATGACCAACCCCTAATCCACTTCTTCATTATTGGCCAGTATTATGTCTCTCATGCACTCGCTGTTATTGTACATAAAATGACGTCAGTACTTCATCTCGGGCAGATGGTGAATAGGTTGACTCATGGGTCTGAAGGTGCTGACATCACAGATTAAATCAGAGCCGCGTTAAAGTGTACGTTCACATCCCTGCTGAGGTTCCTAATAATTTCGCTTACCAAAACAAATGAAAAAATATACGAATAAACTTTGTTACAATACGATGTGTCATATTAAATCGACCCCTTTGGCTGTGGCAATGTATTTATTACGCATTTTATTTATACCCAATGGGTTAGGGTTCGAATATTGGATTTAAAAAAATGAGTTGGGGGAATAAAAAAAAGTTACCCTCACCTCCTAATCAAGTCCAGTTGATAATATACCTCCTCCCAGCACCCCTTTTTATTTTCATTAATTTCCTTAGTCATTTAGTGACGGTTATTTTTTTCATAAAAAAAAATTAGTACCAAGGGGATATATTTATGAATCAGGAAAAGATATATTGAAAACTTATTGGGGAAAAAAACTGGAGTGAATCATGCAGGAAATCAAGATTGAGCATTTTTCGCTTCCAAAAACAAATTGTTAAAAAGGTATTTCACAATTAAATCAATTTTTTTACATCAAAAAGTGAGAAATTAAATTTTTGGTAAACAAGAGTGAAAAAAATGCTTTAGTTGCACTTTAACGTATTTGTTTTTCCCCTCTTTATTGATTAGTCAACACGTCATTATTTAGCATGCATGTCTGCAAAAGGTTACAAAAGACACATTCACATATTTGATGGAATTTATTTCAATTTACCCGCCCACTTTTTTTTTTTTAATTTTTAATATGGGAAAATAAAGTTAATTTGTAAATAAAAACTTCACACCATGAAAATTGATGTAAAGGGAAGGGCTAAGTTGGAAAAAAGCCAGCTGTTCATTTCTTTTATAAGTTGCATGGCAACCATCTGTCCGCCATACTCACTATGACTCATTCTACCATTCCTGGGTGACCCGCAGCCCACAGGAAGCAGCCATACAATTCGAAACCACAACATCATACCAGAATTTAACGAAGCATCAACATAAAACTTATTTGTTTACGATTTTTTTTTCTTTCTTCGAAAATCTAAAACTAAAAATAACCAATTTCAATCAGTAGTCAACAACAATATCACCTTACAAATAAATCCAACACCAATTACACAACATTTTTCAGAACAAAAGTATACAATTTTTTTTTCTCTCTCAAACATTTTCCTTGTTATTATTTGAAGGTTTTACAGTACAGAATGACTCACTTTTCATAAGATTACCACCAGTCAAGGTCATAAAAAGTACAAACTTATTTCATTACCGCCCGTTTTTATTGCCTTTTTTTATATTTTTATGTATATTTTATTTATTTTTTTTTATAAAAAAAAATAAAAAAAAATTATATCGTCATCTCCTGACAAAATCTCGGATAGAATTATAATTCATGTGAGGTCATGAACATAGATTTGCTCATTTCTATGACCTAAAAACCTCTCACAACGGAAATCAAGATAAATTAAAAAGTTCTGCTCCATTAACTGGCCAATTGCACAACATCAGCCCTGAGAACACCCCCACTCTTGTTTCTAATCTCATTGATATCAAAGCACACCCCTCACAATCTCACTACACCCACTGATTTACTAATTTTTTCGCACTCAATTATCATGCAAAAAATTAAAAATGGCGACTTTGTGAAGGTCATGCATGGCGAGATTAGCGCATGAGTCACGAAATTACGTAGTGGGAATATAAAAGCGAATTTAGACTTATTGATAACTGAAATTAATATCGTGAAATTTAATCACTTAGATTGATTTTTATTTTGCTTCAAAACATATTGTTTATGCATTTAAATGTATCAATCCAAATACACACGATAGGAGAAAGAAATACATAGGACTTGTTGCTATCAACTTTTTTTCACTTGTTGCACACGTGTAGTGACTCACTGATTGAATCATCGAGTTACAGGTGATGGATCAAATCTGCCTCATAATGCACTCGGTCTGTTTACATGGCACAAATAACAAAAAAAAAAATCGCCGCCACCTTGTCGCCATCTTATCAACTTACGATAAGATAAATTGTGCATTTCAGGCCTCCATAAAAACCAATAATAATAGTTCAAAATAATAATAAAGCCGAAAACAATTCGCAGCATAAATTCTCAAAATCGGACGCAGGTTCTGTCAACAAATCGGTAAACCGAAATTTTTCTGTAAACAAATTTTTAATAGACAAATTAAGAACTTAAACTCATATTAGCTCACTTTCAACTTAAGTGGCTGACTCACAAGGATGGGTGTCTAATTCCACAAATTAAGAATCTTGTTTACGGCTGAGGAACCTCTCGCGTTAACCACACCCAATCGTAAGAGGAAATCCACTGTTCCGGTCAACGACGGACACTTCCGGCCACACGAAACGTTCAAAAATAACCAAACAAACAAGCAAAATGCAACTAATTGTCAATTGTCACGACTCGACCCATACAAATTTTTCTTTCTTTTTTGTGGGTATGAGTCAGACAGCACCCCTTCATCGGTCGACCCCCATCAAGCCAATTACAATTCACATCTACGTCACCTAATCTGCGATGATGTCATATTACTTTTGTTCCGTGGTACGCGTGCAACTTTGAATGGGCACAGAACAAAAGCGAAATGCAAACTGAAAAGCCGACCCGAGTCTAGTTTGCCGAGCCCCCATTCAGGAACCGCTTTATCATGCGAACTACACCTTTCCCCCTTCACAACCATCTGTTGCCACTTCTGGACCGGTCGCTTTTCGACGGTATCATTGCTACTGTTTCCGGTCCATTCAAACTTAAAGCCTTCTTCTAGCCTATGCACAAATGCACCGGAAATTCGAGCATAACAAATGCTGTCACTGCCATTCAATAACTTCCATTCACAACTGACCATTCACTAATCCGAGTTTGAATTAAAAGCTTCCTGAATTATAAATTAAAAGAAATTTTAAATCAATTTCAATTAAATTGATTTATTCATTTTTATTTGCTTGAGGAGAGAGAGAGAGTGTGTACCTCATTGCGGTTGCATCAAACGTCAAGTTTTTTTTGGGGAGGACATTGAACTCTGTTTCAAACCGAAGCAAAAGACAACTCGGCCGTGAAGAGAAAGAGAAAAAAAAAATGTTCTCCGAATTTAAAATTGTTGTCTATGAAATTTTTTTTTTACTACATCAATTACCTGACGTCATAATGACGGAGTTTGAAAGCAACTTTCGAAACTAACATCTGCCGGAAAATGAATGGATGACAACAGCTGCAATGATTAGTTTTAATTGTTTATCGGTCTGTATACTATATTACCACATACAGTACACACTAGAAACCCAAAAAAGGGTTTCCCAACCAAATCAATCTTGCGAAACCATTCATTAACCGCTAAAAACGTGTATGAGGAAATAGAAATATATATATAAATAAAAAAAAAAATATAGCAATAAATTTCCAATCGAGTCATTGCTACAGAGAAATGGGGCAGGGAGAACGTTTACAAGGACCAAACCTCAACCATTCAAACTAACTGCACTGAATCGTTAATTCCAGCTACTTTATGTCCTTAATATTGCAAAATTTCAGTAGACTGGCTTTCCCCAGCTTTGTTGTAACGAGATTTTGCTGCATAAGTATCTGAAACCTGCAAGATCCCCATAGGGATTGTCCCGTGCATGCCACTCGGTTTCGGATACCCGGAAACAAGCGGTGCAAACATAATTAATGTTCGGCTATGCACTCGCAGCTGTGCAGTTTGAACATGTCAATGAAATGTCTGTCTGTGGAAAGAATTGCCACGAATTAACCGCATAAAAAAAGCAAATTTGACTTACCAATAAATTCGAAAGCTTCGTCGAAGTACTGTTTGAGATTCTGATGACCACTGTCGGAAGCTGGTAATCGTTTATACTTGATCCCCTGTTCTTCGTGATAACCGGGCAAATGAGCTGTTACATTAAGAATACACGTAATTCGCAGATCCAACAACCCTTTCAAATCTGCCGCATCTCTTTCATTGCCCAAAAAGAGAAATGGAAGCACGCGGGTTGCTGGTGTGTTTTCAATGTCCGGTTCGTTTAATGACGGGTCGCACGACATCGTATCGGAACATAGTATCGTCGGAGATTGAACGGTATTTGATTCACATAAATGTGCGTAGTGTTTGTTGAATTCACGCCACCCACCTGAATGGAATAAAAATTATAATTAAAATTAATAATTAATGTAAATTTTTTTTTGTTATTATTTTTATTTAAAGAGGTAATTTGTCTTTATGTTAGGTGACACGAGGCTCCACGCAGTCTCAAACGACTTCGACTTATACGGTCGTGTTCATTGCACTTTTAGGAAATCCTTTGATCTAACACTCACCACTAAAAAATGACATCAGATGTAGCAAGTATAAATAAATAAATAAATAAATAAAAATAAACTTGCAGACCAGTTCAAACAAAATCGTTCGATTATAATGCTAATTTTTCACGTGAACAAGTTTGCATGTACCTTTTGCACTTTTGAAAAATATCATTGCCATTTAGTGACGTCACAATGTGTGAATAATGATGAGTCACGAAGGGTTGTAAATTAAATTCGCAATTATTCCCTAATTTGATTGGCAGCAGATGGCGAATCAATGAATAGACCAACTCAATGATTGACTGGAACGGGTTAAATAGGGAATATCTGTGGTAAATAGCCCAGAGACGCGAATTCCTATTTTTACCTGCTTAATCCAGATCGATTAATCAATGAAAAACAAAATAAATAATTCCTCATAAAAAGTTTGAAGTTCATAATCGTCATTCTTTCACCGTTTAGCTCACCATCTAAATTTGGACTAATGTCTAACAAAGGTATGAATATGATTCAGAAAAGATTTTTTTTGTCCCCCCTAGTTTGGCTTATTAGACCCATGAACTTTAAAGTAAAAATTCTTGCAGTCTTGTTTTGCATGCCCAGTCTGATGATTCACCATCAAAACAAATGTTTTTAGATCCCCAGTGCCAAAAACACTAAAGCAGATTCCAAACTCAATACTTTTCCTCCTAGTCATAGGTTTAAATGGGTGGTAGCAAGTAAAGTTGGCTATTTCAGGATCGGATTTACACAAATAGCAATTTTTTTTACACCCATACTCATTCAGGGCTCAATAGTAGATAGTAACGACTCCATTTGGTTATCTCATAGCACAAAGCCAATATTGTGTCCAGATCCAGATTTACTGGCAAAATTTGGGACGAGATTAATCCAATTAGCGCTAATTTGCTGTGGCGCTAAATCGAGGCTGTAGACGTTATTTGATTAGACCCCAATTGCCCGATACTTGCAATGAAACTGTGAAACCACAATCCCTGACCGTATTAATCAGTCAAGGCAAACATTTTGGAGGTTATTTTCTCAAAAATGTCCTTCCTAAATACCAAAATATAGGTCAAAGTCAGGTCAAAAAGCATCTCAGACTATTTTCTTTTCTCTGAAGGCTGTAGGGCATTAGGTCAATAACCCATTCCTTAAAAATTAAAAAATTAAAATAAAAATAAAAACAATTTTTTTCCCCTGGAGGTTTTAAAATTTCATTTTTTTTACAAGTTGAAGAAAAGTGCCGCTTTAACAAATGAGTCAAAACTGAAATACTGTAAAAAGTTCTCCAAATGAGTCAGCCGAATTGGAAACAGCTGAAAATGACTCAAAATTGATCTCATCCGTATCAAACTATCGGGAAATAAAAAATAGTGCGATCTCTAATTGAAAATGTAAAACTATTCATCAGTTTTAAACGGCGTAGGGCAGCGATCCAAGATGATCCCAAATTTAGAGCAGACCCTAAATTTGGCTCAAATCGCTCTTTTATTACACCATTTTATTACACTAGACGTCGGATAAAAGAAATAGCATAAGCAAAACAATCACCTTTAAGGACGACAAGTTCCTTGTTGTCTTCCCACAATGCACTCAACACAAGAAACAACGGATGATTCTGATGAAGATTGTCCAAATCAGCGGTGGAGTCATCACACACGACGACCTCACGACACGTCCGACGTCTGATTAGGTCCTTTGCCTCTTTGCAAGGAACCAAATCGGCCAACGTTGCCCTTCCGACTTGCAGTCTCTTCCGGTTGAATCGATCGCTGCAATTCACGTTGATCGAACCGGCGATGTGACCGCAGTTGAACGCCAAGAAAGGACGACAATCTAGTATTAAAAACGGTCGGCTCTGCGTGTGTCCGTTCTCCACGATCCGTCTGGACAGTTCGCCCACTTCCATCACTCGGGTTACTTTGATCACCGTTCGGAATATGGTAGCAGGGTCGGAATTGGGCGATGCTGGCAACGAGACGGTTTCTTCCAGTTTACATTTCTTGCTCGGAGCTGAAGTGCTGGTCACCACGATCACATTGGTCGGTCCTGGCTCACTCAGGCTTCGACTCAAAGGCAGCTTAAGGCTTTCACGACGACTTTCACTCACGCTAAGCATGACGAGAGGACGCAAGGCCAATCTACGACCGCCGAACTTCAACGCCACACTACGACACCGGACATTCGAAGGCGCTGGAACTAAAAATATAAATTAATTCAAATTAATAAATAAAATTAAAGAAAAAAAAAAAAAATCACAAAAGTAAAAAAATCCTTCAGTTTTTTTTGGCACCGTCAGCTGTATCTAAATTCAACCACAATAACTTTAAATAAATTACGTACTCCACTTTTCCCTCATTTTTTTGGAGCTAAAAATTGCCTGTCAAACACCGGGCCGGGAATAAAACCAAATGGACTCATGGATAAACTTTCCCAACAATATGAATCAAATAATGACGAGTACACTTCATACTTTGTACCGCACAACTCACCAGTGACTCACTTAGGTCCTATGCAACGCGGTTCTCGAAGGGTCCGAGTGTGAACTCATGCAAGCCTCGGGCTCGAATGAGCTCCCATCCCCATCCTGCTCTGATATACCACTAACAGATATGCCCTGTGACGTAATGCGGGAGGTATTTTTAACTCACCCAAACAACTGAGGCCTAGATTGAAATGTGTTCAAGATGATTTTTTTTGAAAAAGAAAATATCTTTCTTTTTAAGGTTATTTCTATAATAAAAATTAAGTAATTAAAAAAAAAAATATATCGAAATATTTTTTTTATTAATTTTATTTTGTCAATTAATTTTTATTACAAAACATTGTGTAAGAATAAAAATTCATCCCACCAGTTATTGCAATGTATTGGAGGAGGTCAAGAGTGACGTCATATGTCTTAGTTTGTAGAGCAGTAAAGATAAAAATATTATCCTTGTGCGTTTATAAACGTGAGATTTAATATTTACTTAGGGTTTTAATTGATATTCTTAAACGAATCCTTGATGCTTGTTATGTAGAATGTATATTTTCCTTATACATTAAAAAAAAAAATTTTTTCCTATTATATAATGGAATTTTTAAAAGAATATTAACAACTATAATAAATATGTAATATGAGATTGAATAATATTATTTTTCTTTTCCATTTCAATTTGGTTGTTTGTGTTATTGTCAAGCAGACAACAATTAGAAATTGGAAATATTTTTTTCGAGCGTGATAAAAGGCGAGTTTTCCGGGTTGGAATAGCAGACGACAAAAAATTCAAACTTATGACGCTGCACTGTTTGAATTGTTCAAGATAGAGAAGAAGAAAAAAAAATATCAACATACCTGGTTTATTATCTTAAATCATTAAAGTGAAGCTTGTTTGACTGATGGTGAATTTTCCAAGCAACAGGTATACACTCCCAAGAACAGACCAGACGTTAACTGAAGCGGTAGTGGTGACTCACGTCTTTGTACTCAATCGAACAACCGGACGCCTCTCGTGCGCATGCCCTTACGTCATTTAAGTAGTAGCGTGTTATTGGTTGGATGAAAATATGTAATGTTTAAAAATAGTAACATTACAAGTAGGCGGGCTTTTAAATTTAAATTTTCATCAACCGTATCAAGATTAAAAGTAATCATTATCGCAAGAAAAAATACACAACGTGTTTTTTTTTATTTTTTAATGCAGAACAAAGGTCGTCTCTATGGTTATTTTATTTCATATTTTCAAGACCGTAATTGACCCTCCGATCGAATGCCTCTTAGAAAAATTTCATGTCATTTGAAAATAATTTGAAATTTAGAAATAAAATACAAATTAAACGTTCTTTACATTTGTGTATTCGGAACATTTACGCAAGTGGGGACAATTAGTAGAGGCCTCGAAATATTGCGCCGTTTACCCTGCCTTAAATCCGACCTTGTCGTTGGGGTAAAACAAGGTCCTCTAAATGGTATTTTTATTCAACTGTTCAAAACCATTAATTTACCTCGTAGTTTTTTTTCCTTATCAACGTTTCATGTTCGTGTACACAAACAATCAGTTGAATTTTTTATAAATAAAACCACCATTGCGTAGTTGCCCTAGTGGCAAAATACATTACTACAAATGTAAACAGTGCGACTCATAGATGTAATGATTGTGCATTTTGTTGTTGAATTTTAGATTACATTTTGAAACGTTTAAACAAAATTAGTGGAAAAATGTCAGGCACTCAAGAAAAAACATTTATTAATCAAATACATGAGAGAAATATCCAGAGAAATCCAGAACTGGGTCTATAATAATAAATTAAAAAATATTCTGAACCGATCTCCACTGAGATCGTGTCCAACCCTGTAATGGATCCTAAATCAAAGTAATCCAAATTCGATATTGTGATTGTGTAGTATTAGTAGTAATCACTCTTCTGAAGATTGAAAAAAAAAGACGATTTTTTTTATATATTTTACTAAATTCCTCTCAAACCGATACAAATAAAAATACAATAATCAGATTCCAATTCCTGTTCTTTCGTTTATGATATAAAAAGATAAAAAAAATAATAAATGCTAGTTTTAGCTTAAACCAAATGTAGCATCTCCAATACTTGAAACTATATGTATGTTCTTACTTCCTCCATTAATCTGTAGCTAAAGAACTGCATCTGGACTGTAAGGAATAGTTTATAGTGGGATGAAATCACTTAGGCTGTATTTATCTCGCGTCGATGGGTTTATGGGTGTCCACTCAATCTCAACAACATTCGACGCCAGCCACAGACGTAATCTCTCAAAAAATACCATACTTACCTGGTATCCACTTTTTCATAACATTTTGTCAAACTATCGAAATCATTTGATATTATTTACAAATTAACGAGTATGATTACGATTACTGAGGCAAAAATTACCAATCTTCTGACACATTATCTTTCGTTTTCGTGTCATATTTTCATAAAGTCGTGGTGATGAATGATGGATGCATGTTTACGTTGAAGCTTGGGATCGCTATAATTAGTTTACACTCTACATTGCTGTAAATGATAAAATAAAAAAAAATGAAGATGGGTTCACGCTTGAATCACATTATCTTACTTACCTATAGTTCTTGTTCAAAACTAACAAATGTTCGTTCCCTGCAAGAAACATGCGGCGCACCAATCAGAAACGGCATTGTTTGTTTGCATGAAACCTGGACAAAATCTGCTTTGAAACGTCATTAAATCTCGCCAAAGGGATGTAGATGATTGAAATAATGACGTCATCTCAACATGCTGAGTATTTCCTGAGATGATGTCAAAGGTTTGCAATTGGCGAATCCCCTCTAAAGGGAATTGGAAGCAGAGCTACAAGTATAAAAGCGAGAACTTCTCCACCGGCGTTGGCTTCTACGAAGCCCGGAAAGTGGGAAAAATCATTGTAATTTTAAAACTTTAATTATTGAAAATGTCGTCCGGCGTGGTAAGTCACGAATATCATGTTGAATTGTTTACTAAGAATGAAAGAAAAATGAAAAGATCTCGACGCAATTTTTAAAGCTCCAACATTGAAAATGGCGATCAGTGTCCGTAGTTGACGTTCATTTTTGTTTCCCAAAAACACTAATTTCCGAATAAAGTGTGAAAATAAAACATGAAAATATGTATGCAATGTGTGCTATTGAATAAATAAATTCATGCGAGTTTTGATTTTCATTGTCTTAACATTTACGAATGTAGTGACGTAATTAATTATAAAATGGTGTTCATTATTTATTGTTAAAAACGAATGGAATTAATTTACCAGAAAAAAATTAGTTTGAGAAATATGAACTTGTATTGCTAAATTTTAAGACAAGGTATCGAAATAAAAAACTTTGATAAACTCAGAATTTCCAATTTATAATTGCAGTCGCAACTGTACAAAAGTGTCATCGACGATGTCATAAACAACGTGCGTGAAGTATTTCTGGACGAAAGTTTAGATGAACATATATTGCAAGAATTAAAGCAGGTAAATTGCGTAATTGTGGAAAGACAAGACAATAAACTGTATTGCGAAAGTCGCTATTGTTTTGAAGTTTGTCACTAGTTTTTTTTTTTTTTTTTTTTAAATCTTAAAAATACATTTAAATCGATTAATTACAAGTGTGACAATATTGTCATTTGCAAATGTTTAATCTCTTTTTTATATGTGTGATGAAGAAATTTGCTGAACTTGGTGATAATACGTTATATACTATTACAGAATTTAAAAAAAAAAAAAGTATCGTAAGTAAAAAAATTATAATACAAAAGTAATGCCATTATTTAATTGTCTGAATAAAAGTTTTTAAATTTTTATGTACCGGTAGTTGTAAACTATTGGGATGTTACTGTCCCAATTACCATTCTAATTCATTGATTAGAGAAATACAATGAATGGATTTTAAATTATTTGGATAGCAAATGAATGGGATCAATTAGGCAATTTTTTAAAACGTTAAAATTATCAGCAAATTAAAGATAAAACGAATCAGCACACAGATTAAACGGTGAAACTAAGTAACAGCAGTTTCTGATAAAGTTTGCATTTAGTGTGATTACCGCATGTATTTTGCATATGTTTTTCGCATAAGCGTGTTCAGAAAGAGCGAAAACTTTAATTTCAGTGTGTACATCTAAAACTAAAGCAAATTTAGTCGAGTTCAGGCAAAAAGTGAACTAAAACAAATTGAATTATCTTGTATCTTATTTGAATTTCAAAAAAAAAAAATTATCTATTTATTTTTTTTATTTTTTTATTATTGATAAAAGTAACACGTACAGTTTGTTGTTTTACACGTTTTGATTAAATGGAAGTACAGTCACCATTTACTATCATGATATGTCAAAAAACAAATCGTGATACTGAATGTAAAAAAAAATAAATTTAAAGCAATAGTTTTAACTTTTATTCTAATAAAAGTATAATTAATGTTAAAACTTTCGTTACAGTGTTGGGAGAACAAGTTGTTGCAATCTAAAGCTGTTCCACCGGAAGGCGTTCAAGCCGAAGAAAGAATCATGCCAACTCCCTTTACCATACAAACTCAACCTCCACAAACGACATCAGCTGGAAACACACCAGTCGCAGTGAAAACTGCAAGAGGAATTCAGTATAAATATGGTACAATAAAACGTAATTAACGGCATTCAGCTCAATCTAACATTGATTTATTTACAATTTTCCAGCTACCACTGTTCAGCAGCAATTACCAGCTGGCAGTATCGTTCAACCAACTCTACAATATCAATATGCACAAGGCGAAATGGTGAGTTCACCGGTCTAATTTGATTTAAATTGCACAAAACTAACAATAGTTTAATTTGTAGCCTGATGGATCGAAAACTGTGACCATTACATTACCACAGACTATAGCAGGATCTCAAAAGCCAGTCACTATATCCCTACCTGCCACTGCACTCATGCAGCAAGGCGGAGGAATAGTCATGGTAAGTTGTGGGGACACTTTGAATGCGACATTGAAATAAAACAATATTTTTATTATCTTTTTTTAGAGTGCATCGGCAGCTGCCGCTGCTTCAGCATTGCCGCATGGTATTGCAGCTGGCATATTACAGCCTGGTATTACCACGATAAATGCTGCAAATTTAATTGCACATCCTAATTCAGGTAAAGAATTAGGCAGGCTAGTGGGCAAACGCGATGGCTCATATGTATTGTTAAATGCGTGCACCACAGATGGTACGGTACAATATCAAGCTGTGAACACTGAGCAATTGGCCAAACAGGGCTACACAATAAATGTACCGCAGGCGCCTGGTGCGCAAACAACATCTCAGGTTCAGCAAGTGCAGCTGCAAAATGTTGGTTGCTTTGAATCTGAACCGGTCGAATAAAGGAAATTAATTGGTTTTAGTTGTTGCAGACTGGCGGTGTAATTCAGTTAGATGGGGCGGATGATACCAGCGATGAAGATGACGATGATGATTTTAAAGATGACGATGATATGGATAACGATGATGAAGCCAATGACGAGGAGAACGATGGTGCCGGTGAAGAGGAGGTGGAATTTGTAATTGGGAATATAGCGTTGCACGATATTTTAATGAATTTAAATGGAAATTGTTTAGGAGCCATTGAATTCCGAGGATGATGTCAGCGATGAAGATCCATCGGAGTTATTTGACACCGATAACGTTATTGTGTGCCAGTACGATAAGGTTAGTAGATGTTTTATTTTTTTTTTTAGTTTTGTGTGATTGATGATGTTGGTTTTTAGATTACGCGGAGTAGAAACAAATGGAAATTTCATTTGAAAGATGGGATCATGAATTTGCAAGGAAAGGACTTTGTATTTCAACGTGCTTCCGGAGATGCGGAGTGGTAATCCATAGAACGATGAAAATGGAAATGAAAACCGACAGTTTTGGCATTAAATCTTACTCCACACGTTGTGGGAAATCGTCTTTGCAAAGAAACAAGCTGGTTTTTGAGGAATGATCTAGTCAACCGGTTCGAAAATGACGACTAATAAAACGAAGATGTAAGCAAACTTTAGAATCTGTGCTAAATCTGTTTCCTTTTGGCCGCACGTTTCATAATGATAATTTATACGAACAATTGTTAAATCTCAGTTTGTTTACTTACTGACTTAACTCCTCATCACGCAACATGATTTAAATCTAATGTTTTTATGTTCCGTTTGTGAGTGTATCCAAGGTTCCTGACTTTGTGGTGATTTGTTGCGACAAACTGCTATTATTTAAAATATTGATTTTTTTGGGGGGTTTTATGATTAGGTAGCACGATAATTTGATACAAGTTAAGTGAGAGATTATTTACTTGGTTATTATTTTGACAAAAACAGCTAAACTTGGATGATAAAATGGTGTTTTATCGTGTGTGAATATCTTCAGAGAGCTGTCGTGAAATTGAACTGCAGCAAAAACTTGCATTGTTTAAATATTGATAGGAATTCAGTGGGTTGAAGGTAATTTTTTTTTGTTTATTCTTTTGTTCATTCTTTTTCCTTTCTATTTTAAAAAATTTTTTTCTTTAGTTAAAAAGTTGCACATGAATAGAACGCATTCCAAAAAGAAATGGTTTTGTTTTTGTCATTGTAGATGTTAACGGTTTGTTTTAGAAAAAATAAAGTTAGGTCTTGCGTACTTAGATTTTATTTTATCTATATTATTATTTTTTTTTAAATACAGAACGATATGAATTGTACACATTGAATTATGCTATTTCTATACGGCGAGGTGAAATTTATTCGGCTGGCTTTCTTTCCAAAAACCAAACCTTCATGGGCTCTTTCTTGCCTTTCATGGTTATCTCACCACGGTAGGAAAATTTAAATGTTGGATCATGATTCTGAGGTTGTTGCAAATGTCTGCAAATTGATAAAGTCAGATATGGATAAACTTAACTATAACTGTAATAGTATACATGTATGCTTCATCTGACACATTAATTCTTCCCTTTTCACCAGTTGTTTCCGTTCTACTGGTTAAGTTTACTGTATTTCCAAACAGGCAGTATCGAGGCATTCGTTGGCCTATTACTCCCGTCACCACTTCACCAGAATGTATACCGATAGTGATTTGCTATTGTACAATTAAAAAAAATAATGTTAGCGCATTGAGGTA
>JAQFXT010000548.1:0-32998 GCA_034683725.1 Strigamia crassipes
AATCCCATCTTTGGATCCGTGTTAATTTAAAATATTTAATGGTTTTTATGCTTTTTTGTGCAAAAAAATCATATTTTAAAAAAAAAAATGCAAGAAATAAAAAATCGGCCATTTTAAAAAATGAACGTGAACGTGAAGGTGAACGTTCATGAACTTGAACGTAGTTCACATTTGAAAAAATTGAACTGAACGTAATTTTGAATGCGTTCAAATGGCTGTGAACGTGAACGTGAACGCGAACGCGTTCACAATTTAGTGAACGAGTTGCAACACTGCAAATTAGCACAATGTTTATTTTAATCAAGACGATCTACTGCAATGTGTGGCGTGGTGTAAATTGAGTATTCCATTATCGTATTTCTAAAGAGAATTATCTCTGAGTTTTAAAAATTAAAACACAACCTGCCAAACAACAAAGCCATTTCTAAGACAAATAATACCAAACATTTTGCATTCTCGTTTGTAAATTACAGATGGCGAGCAAGTTTCGCGTGGCGTTACTTTAGATTAATGGCCGCTTCAGATAATGGCGGCCAATCAAATGTTCACATACACACACTTTTTAAGTTGTTAACATTAAACTATTTAAAAAAATAATTTAAAAAAAAAAATAATACCAAGTATTTGTAAAATTTTGCAAATATTCCAAAGATCTCCAAAGCTCTCCGGAGCCGCTTAAATCGCCCGAAATCGTCCTTATCTTCCTGAATCCATCCAATACGAGAACGTGCATTGTTTATTTAATCAGGACGATCTAATGGTGCGGGCGTATGGCGTAATCCGTATCACAATTTCTAATGATGCTTATTGTTATTGATTATTATTTTGTTTACTAAGAACGTTCCAGCTACAAAACAAAAGTTCAATCTCGAACATTTTGCATTCTCGTGTGTGAAATGAAGATGAGCGGCAATTTTCTCGTTGCTTTACTCTGCTTCGCGATTGCAGTAATTCCCATAATTTGCCTGCTACCTTTGCTTCTTCTTGGTGAAATTTGTCGCCAATTTGTCAGACTCTGTTTGTGCGTGAAGCATAAACAAAATATCGCGGTGCTCGGTGGAGAAGACGCATTATTTATGATCAGCAGCCAGAAAAATGAAGTTTTGAACGCCTACTGCTACGTCTGTCAAGGCCAATTGAATTTAGAAGCAGTTAAACGAGATTTGCAAGCAACCTGGACTGAAGCTCGGCAAGATGGTCAATTCCTTCATCCCAAAATGCGCAGCCGCATTTTGCGAGCGTTCGGATATTTTTATTGGATTCCCGAAAACGAGTTTTCAATCGAAGAGCACGTTCAACTTGTCGAGTGTAAGCCGCCGGAAAACGACTCGGATTTTGACAAGATTTTGACGAGAGTATGGAACCGACCGTTTCCCGATCATATATCACCGTGGAAGATGTTCCTTTTCCCCCTCTCGCCAAATCACCCTCGTTTCACCGACCAACCCCATTACGTCATGCTGCTACGAATTCACCACGGCTTGGCAGATGGTTTCAGCACGATTCGACTGGTAGCAAATGGTTTATTCGATACAAATAGTGCAACGTATCGACCGTGTAACCAAGCACATACAATTGTACCGTCGTTCTTTATTAGCTTTTTCTACACGCCTTTGTACCTGACCAGAATTCTGTTTTGCGGCGACGCTAATAGTTTACATGGACCGAAACAGAGCGGGAAACGAATGCTAAGATTTTCGAAGCCACTCGAGTTAAGTCGGGTTGCACGAGTAGGAAAAATGGTCGGAGCTACTGTGAACGATGTTCTCGTTTCGTGCGTAACAGCTGCTTGTAAACAGTATTTCGAAAATCAAGCCGACAAAAATGGAAATGGGATACGAGTTCACGCTCAGGTGCCCATCAGCTTGCACGCTGATACGGATAAGGTGCAATTCAAAAACAATACGCCCGCGATGTTCGTTGCTCTTCCGGTGGCAAAAAACGTCAATGTCCTGGACCGTTTGAAATTGGTCCACAAAGAACTAGTGCAACAGAAGACGTCGTGTTACCATCACTGCTGCTATTTGATAGTAAAACAAGTTATAAATCGCCTGCCACAGTTTACAACGCAAATCCTGAGCCGTATGTCTGGCAGCACCCTCGTCATCACAAATATTTCGACGTATCAGGGTCAGTGCGTCACCACATTGGGACACGTCGTCAAAGATTGCATTATGGCGCCAACGCATAATTTGGATTTAGGTAACACCAAATATTTGCCTTTTAGATTGCTTTGTTTTGTCACACTTGATTTACTTGTAGCCGTCGGAATTTCGGTAACCACTTACAACGGTAAAATTAAATTGGGGATGTCCGCTGATCAAGTGGTAGTCGACAACGTGAAAACCCTCGAACGTTTCTTAGCGACTTGCATCCAAGAATTTGACATTTTAGAACGAGATGCAAAAATTGAGTAAACCGATTTAAAATTTAAAAAAACAACGAATAAACTGATGCCCCGGGATGTTAATAATGGAATAAACAAAAGAAAGACACAAAAGAAGCAATAATGCTGTGTTAAAGCCAAAACGCGTTTGAAATTGCAAAGCTGACCAATGTCTTTACTGCATTGCACACAAAAATAAAATTACTAGTCTGATTTAATGGTTCACTATACGATTCCACGTTAAAGTTTTTCTTATCTACACAATTGTGTAAACTTTAGAAATCTTTAGAATATCAATTTTTCTTTAAATTCTGCATTTACTTAAATTAGTCATAAATATGTGCAGTTAATTAATTGTTGAAATTATAAGAAAAACATCACCTACTTGACACATGCTGTCGGCCAATTTTTTGTTGATCACTGGTCAGATAATTAAACAAAAAAAAACCTGCAAATATTAAAAAATACCTAAGTTAAATCATTGAACTTTGATCCTCCAATGTTAAGACATATCATCACTCCACAACATAAAATAACCCTGTTTTAATACACCCATACCGTAATACATGATTAAAAAACGAAAATGCACACTCGAGATAACATTAATGAAACAAGTTGAAAAGAAATGAAAACAACCTAACACATGGTAACTCATAGTACTCATGTTGGTGCAATTAATAGTAGAGTGGCTGTGTATCTGGGTCTGTGTCTCTGTCTGCCTGTCCCTACCCTATCTCCTCTGAAACCACCAGATGAATTTCGAATCCGAAAAGTGCATTCTATAGCTCTCGTTGCCCGGATCGGTGCTGGCTACTTTTTGGTCAGACTGCTGTTTAGCATCGACGCCAACAGCTTACACAGACGGAAACAGAGCGGAAAACAAATGTTAAGATTCTCGAAGGTTGAGGTGGATGTGTTGGCATTCGCGCATTCACGACTCGAGGCTCGCGTACGCGTCTTTGTTCTCGCACGTCGTGATTGCGTCTTCGTATTCGTATTTGTATTCGTAATCTTCATCGTCGGTCGCGTTCGCGGTCCATTTGGATAGTAAAAAGATACAAACAATCAGGATTGGTTGCGTTCGATGGAACTTCATGTCTGTAGAGCAGCGCAATAGTTTCACCTGCACCTGAAGCGCTGCATTTCGAAAGTCATGTCGGAAACGTTAATTAGTCATCGCCACGTTTAATGGAAAGAGTGTGGATGCAAGTTTTCTACTTCCTAGCGAAGGAAATCAAGAAATAAATTTTCTGAACTCATCATGTGTGAAATTGTATATCTTGGAATAATCATTCGTTATCTTCTTTTTATTTATAGTGTATAAAAATAAGTGTTAAAAAAATGTCTGAATGCGAGCACTAACTTGTAAGTGGATCTTGCTTGTTGCTAAGCAAAATAATTCCAAAAGTTTTGCATCAAAATAGAACTTAAGATTAGAAAGAAAAAGAAATGTACTGACCTTTGGTTTGCGCCTTTGAGCTCACATAACTAGCTAAACCGTAAACGGAAGTAAACTATCACGGTCTGGACTCGGATTTCGGATCCGGAATGCTCTTTGTCTTTATCCAGTTATCACGAAAATTGTTTTATTTAAATTTTTTTACTAAAAAAATAAGAAAAAATTGAAATTAAAAAAAAAGAATAATAAAACTGGGTCATTTGTATAAAAATCTATAATTGTGATTTTTTTTTAAATTACTTGCGTTAACGGAAATTCCGTGTGACTTTTTCGTTAGACTTTGAATATAAAATTGTTCGTAACCATTAATGACGAAGTTCGTCGCGAGAGATCGCTAGTAGGTTGATGTCGACTCTCGAAATCATCGAAATGACAACAGGTTTGAAAAATTACGGTCGCGTGTTTTGCTTAATCACCGGTGCGAGCCGCGGCTTAGCGGTGAAATTGGCCGGTCGATTGGACGCGGGTTCGGTGCTCGCAACTATTACGGCTTGAATTTATTTTCGCCCATTCTCTTAAATTCGGCGTTTTTTTTCCATCTTCCGTTCCGAGTGCGTGAGGAAACAGGTGGTCGTCAACATCTCGACGTTGGCCGCGAGCCAACCGTTCAAAACGTGGAGTTTTTATTGCGCAGGTGTAAAGCGCTTTGCTTTGATGTTTAATATTTTTTAAAAGTGTTTTCGTGTAGGGAAAGCGGCTAAACGCATGTTCTTCAGAGTAATGCAGCCGAGTTCCCGCGCGTAAGAGTTCTCAATTACTCCCCGGTCCCTCGAAGACCGAAATGGCGGTCAAGGCGCGGGAGGAGACGTTAGATAAGGATGTCCGCGAATAGTTTCGAGATACGGTATACCTTAATCGCTCGAGTTGTGTCGTTGACATTTTTCTTTCTTTAGATGCGTATCGAGAAAATAAAATGCTGGACGTGAATTTCACGGTCGAGCGACTTTTAGCGATCCTCGAGGCCGATAATTTTAATTCCGGTGACCACATCGACATTTTTGACGACTTGTCTGGCTAATAATGAAAATAAAAGAAATTACTGTATCTTGATTCGAATAAAACTATTTCAGAATTGGACACATTTATTTTATTTTTATTTATTTTTAAAATATATTATATATACTTATGTAATTGCTCGCTCTTGACTAGACTCAAAACACGCAGAATTAAGAAAATAATAGAAAATTTGACATAAAAAGGCACTGGTCGCGCAATCAACCGTTAAAAACGTCAAGAAAGTAAGCAATATCTATATATCTATTTTCACAATTCTTCGTATTTACACGCAATTATGCTTCGAATCTTTGGTACGAATTGTCATCCTTCATTAGACCTGCAAAGTACAATTTGTTAATTTCCTCGCAATTTAAAAAAAAAACAAAAAAAAAAAAACATTTATTCGCATCACTGATTACTAATTATAATGACCAATACCTCGCAAAATTCCTAATAATGCCGCATTTAAAAGCATTTAAAAGCATTTTAATGAATTTATTTATTAAAATAAACTCAATTATTTATTATTTACCATATTTTTTGCGAATTTCATCGTATTTCGTCCGCTTTTCCTTTTGCCTACAGAAAAGAACCGATTTATAAATCAATCAAATCAAATTAAATAATTGTTGAACCTTTCGGAATTTTTAATGCGTCGTTGCTCGCGTTCGCGTTCATATTTAGCTTCTTCTTGAATCAATTTGGTATTCTTTCTGTTTCGACAGCAACAACAGATACACGTGATTAAACTGATAATCAAAATGCTCCAATCACACCCATCGAGATAACCATCGCTTTGAAATTAACTGCAAAAACAAAAAATAAAATCACAATTGTGAAAATTCGAAAAATGTGAACAAACAAAATACTCACCAACAAACTCCCCAACGAACATCTCCCATGTCGCACGAGTCCGGGTTCGGGAAAATGTGCTTGTACGGATAATAAGAACATCTGCTCGTTTTCTGGCAATAATAACGCTGCAACAAACAAATACATTTTTCTAGACGTGTTTGTAAAAACAGGAAATTGAAATCAAATTTCAAACACCGAGGGCAACTCACTGCGGCGATCCGAACGCATTCTTCGCACGTTGCTGACGAATTCAAAAAATTAAAAAACAATAAATAAAAAATTAATTTTATTCTATTTCAGTAATTCGACATTCGCCATTGACCGATTGAACTAGTTTTACCATTACGAGGTCAATCGGTCAGTTTGACCAATTGTTAATGGATAATACGTTGTATTATCGCGGTTTAAGGTTGATTACATGTTATTTCGGGCGACATTGTGCTCGATGTCGCGTTTGAAGATTGCGAATCAACCGACCGCACCGCTGCCACTCCCAGCAACATCCCCCACACACACATACTCGCCACAACGGTAAATAGTTCATCCTTGTTTTTCGTAATAACGCAATAAACAACGAGCGTCATCGACGTATCGAACGTACCTCATAAAAAGACGCTTGTAGATAAGTTTGCGTCGATGCGGTCTACCGAGCGAGCGCTGATGTCGCTTCTATAACGTCATCGCTATTTGAGCAACGTCTGGTTTCAAGAAACAGATTTGTTATTTCTGTGTTTTATTTTATTTTTTATTAAAATTAAATTAAATATTAAAAAAAATAAAAAATGAAAATAATAATAATAATTATAAATCTAAGTTTTATTAGCGGAACATTTAATATAATTTTAAATTCAAGCTGCATTTGTACTGGAATCAACAGTCAAGAAAGGCAACTACGACTGAAAATCGTGATGATTTTGTACACAACTACGTGTATAAATTCGAGTATACGTGTTTTGACAAACATTAACAATTAATTACTAAGTAGTGTTTTTTTTTTCCTTAAAAAAAAAAAAAAAAACAACAACAACAACAAAAACAACAAAAACAAAAGAAAACATCTAAATCTACAATCATTCCTTCTGTAGGATAAACCACAGCAAAAACAAACGGATCAAATTTCTGCGTTTAAAATCGTTGAATTTCACGCATGGTATAAAAATCGGCGGCTCAATAAAAATGGCGACGATCCTGCGGAGGAATGACGTGGCGCAAAAACAAAACCAAACGAAACAAAATGGTAGACATACAAGAATAATAATAATTAATAATAATATTAATAATAATATTAATAATAATAATAACTTGTGTGCTTGATACAAATGATTCGAGTTTGTGATATCTTGTGTTACAGAAAGATATAAAAACTAGGAAGAACATTTTGTCCAAACGTCAAAAGATTTTCGAAGTAATTGGTCAGTGCGCGGAGGCGGAAGCGGAAGCGGAAGCGAAACAAATACAAATAGAAAATGCAATAATCCGATCCGATCCGATCCGATCCGATCCGATCGATCGAGCGCACACCAAAACCAGAAACCAGAAACCAGAAAACCAGAAGCCAGAAACCAGAAGCCAGAAAGCACATGCTTGTGAAACAGGGACGGCTGTGTGTAGTGTTTCACAAAATGTCCGTTTCGTAGATTTTGCTCGTCATCTGGCTGGTGGGGGAGCTGGTGCTGCTGCTGCCGATGTAGACGAGATGGGTGAGCGAACCCGAGCGCGAGGCCGCGGCCGCGGCCGGGTTGAGCGGCGGGGCGAGCGCCGGCGTGAGCGAGAGGCCGGCCTTGAGCAGGATGTTGCTCTCGCTGCCCGTCTTCTTGAGGTCGGCGATGGGCGAGCGCGGCGGCGATGGTCGTTGCAGCGCCTGGCCGCGCTGCAGCTGCTGCAGCCGGGCGTACTGCTCCTGCAGTTGGCGCTGCTTGCAGAGCAGCTCCTGGTGGCGCTGGTCGAGCATCTCCTGGCGGTTGCGGTTGGGCGGCACCGGCGGCGGCGTCTTCTTCATCGTCGTCTCCGAGTCGGACACGGCGCCGGACGACATGTGGTGGCGATGCCAATCCGAGTTGGCGGCCTTGCCGGATCCCAGTCGTCCCTGAACTCCTTCTTGCGAGTTGACGCTTTCGCTCGAGCTGCTGTTGCTCGACAGCTGCTCGCGTCGCTGACCCTCGTCGCCGATGGCGCTCGTGCGCAGCACCAGGGTCGGGTCCTTCTTCGACGAGAAGTTGCGGGGAAGAGTGGAACTGTCGCTTCCGTTGGCCAGGCGTTCGGATCTGGGTCGCTGTTGCTGCAGAGCCGCGATGGGCTCGTAGCTGCTCGAACGGGTCGTCGCTTGACCGCTAGTCGAAGTCGAAGTCGAAGTCGGAGACGTGAGCGGCGACTTGCTGCTAGTCCGGGGCGGCGGCGGCGGCGGCACCTTCTTGGCGACCGGCGTTTTGTTGTAGTTGTCGGCTGACACTTTGCAAATGATGTCCTGGGCAATGTCCACTTGCAGTTTGCTCGTCGTCGAGGTGGAGACTGCGCAGGAGACGACTCCGGCCGGGCCCTGAGATATTACCTGTCCTTTGGTGGGTGAATCTGTCGGAGCGGAGGAGGAAGAGGAGGAGGCGGCGGAGGCGGCGCGTTTCACGGGCAGAGGCGAGAGGCTGCTGCTCAGCTCCAGAAAGCCGTCTGGTGTCGAAAACGTCTGCAATTCGTCAAGAAGTGCGTCCAAAGCGTTCTCCTGTCTCGAGGTCCGTCCGTCCGATTTCAACTCGCCCGAAAAACTTGCAGCCTGAAATTAACATTTTATTATCAATTTTTGATTTAAAAAAATAAAAATATATATATTATATATATTTATTATAAAAAATAAATTATTTATGTCTTTTTATCGCGTTGGTTCGGCTGCCCTGCAATAAAAATGAAGCGCCGAGTGTGAAAAAATTATGTTTTAAACGAGATGGCTTTTTTTTCATAACAGTTGTACAGTTTTCACAAATTTCTTCTGAAAATAGAAAGAAATAAGAGAAAAGTCGAGACCAAACTAATGGTTAGAATTAATCAAATTAAAAAATAAAAATAAAATAAAAATTAAAAATAAAAATAAAACGTAAAAATAAAAATAAAAAATAAAAATAAAAATGAAAATGTATATTTTTTACACGTATATGGGTAGAAATCAACTTACCCCGCCGTTTTAAATTTCTCATTTGTCATTTCTCAAACACTTCTACTGACCTGCCCCTCTCCGATCGGTCCAACCAACGCCTAAGCTGAAGTCTGTCTGATCGGCTACACATGAAGGACAGACACATTTGTAATGCAGACTTAGAGAACATCAAACTAATCAAATTAGCAGCTACAAACATTGTGAAAACTGTACAAATGTCATGAATTTTGTCTTGGAAATCAAATCTTATCAAAATATATGCGAGAAAAAGAAAAATCATACAGAAAATTACATCTAACATCGAAAAAAAAAGCCAAAAAAAAATATAAAATAAAATATTCATGCCGTCGATAATAGCACGAAGTTAATTTTGATCGATTACTCATGCGCGTCATTTAACTTTCTCATTATTTTTTTATCTTCAACCTGCAAGTTATTAAGCAACATTAATTTACACTTGAAAATGGTTTACCGTTTACCATTAATTCTCGCCAAAAACCTTTTTTTTTTTTTCTTTTCTCCTTTAAACTTATTCATTATTTATTTAAAAATAAACAAAAAAAATAGACCCAAACATGCAAATATGAAGGAACAGCCAGTAATATTTATCTCAAAAACCCGGAAATTTAAAAACAAAAAATATGCTTTATGAAAAATATTGCTAACATGCATCGTTTTTTATTTTTAATTTGTTTAAATTTTGACAAAATTCATCTCGAAAACATAAAACTGATTCTTGACAGGACGAAAAAATGTACTAACAACCATTTAAAAATACAAAAAATAGCATGTTACGAGAAACAAACCTTGTCAGCCCATCCACTGGTGGAAAACCCTCTCCAGTGGCTGCGTTTAGAAGTAAAATCATACCGAATGTTAAAAAAAAAATCAAAAACAAAAACAAAAAACGTTCAAAAACACAAACTTCACTTTGTGAAGTTGACAAAATCAAAATGGCTCTCCTATTTTTCTCTGGTTACTGGTTAGCACTTTAAAATCTTTTGTTTTTCTCAATCTTTTCACAAAAATCCAGAGAAAAATGTGAGCAGTCATAGACAAAAATTGTTGCAAAAATCTACTCACATGCTTCTAATTGATTCATCTAAGGCTAAAAATAATTTATTAAAATTTTTAAGAAAATAAAATTTTTTTTTTTTAAATGCAATTTTTGATTTTAAATTTATAAAACATCAAAAATTTAAATTCCCAAAATAAAATTTAAAAAAAAATAAAATAAATTTGAAATAAAAACCAATGCAATTTGTTTTTAAGTTTAATTTAACGTTCATGCTTTCTACGTTAAAAATAAAATAAAATAAAATAAATAAATAAATAAATAAACAAAAAGCAGCGAAAAAGACGTGGAATTAAAAATTTCGTTTACTCAATATTCTCCCTGAAGTTAGTGCTCCACTTCCAGTCACGTCTGTTCGACTATAAAAAGTTGAAAAGCAGTCAGCATCATTTGACTCGGCTTTACACATCAAGAAAAACAAAAAATTTATTCAAAATTCCCCCAAGAAGAAAAAACAAAAAACAAAAACAAACCAAAAAAAAAAAAATTTACAAAAATAAAAAAAAAATAAAAAAAAATTTCCACAAAAAAACAAAAAACAAAAAAAAACAAAAAAAATTCCGCAACAAAAACAAAAACACACCTTAGATCGACATCGGTTCTAATAAACACGAAAAACTCAAAAAAAAATAAAAATAAATAAGAAAAACAATTTTTAGAGAAAGAAAGAAAAAAAAATAAAGAAAGGTAGGAAGGAAGAAAAATATTAATGACTGCTCCAACAAGGTTTGGCGGACTCATTTGGGCGGTGAGAATTTGTTGGAAAAAACTCACCTTGGACATCTGAGCGTCCAAGCTTCCTCCGTGTGGCAAGGTGTGGTCTCGATGCTCACCGAGCGACGGCGACAGCGGCCCTGATCCGGACGGTGGCAGCCGCTGTTCCTGCACAGACGCTAGTCTGTTGGAGAAGGGAGTAGAGGCGCACTCTTGTGGTCAGTCAATTACCAAACTAGAATTGCAAAAGACATTCAAACTCTCTCGCATTCCTACAGGGCTTAACAAGTGCCGGATAAGGTACGTTTAATTTAAGTAAGACGATGTGACAAATGACTAATGACTAATGACAAATGACAGGATGATAGATAGATAGATAGATGATCGATGGTTAATGATTGATGGTTAATGATTGGTTAATGAATGATTGGTGATTGATAGTAATAAATAAACAAAATACGTAAAAGGGGGTAGGTGACTACTCTCGGCTCTACGACACGATCAGGCACAAACTGTAAAAAGTGTAAAGGCCGTGCGTACGACGGAGGAAAGCCATTTTTACTGCAATTTACGAACAAGAAACAGACTCGCCTCTTTAGGGTGACTAGCGTTCCCGTCAGTTTCTTACACCGTCGCAATGCGTTCTCCAATCGTTCGGGTTCGTCTTTTAGAAATCTAGATTGCAAAGAGAAACAACAAACAACAAACACAAAAAGTGCGCCTCGCTAGAAATCAAATTTGATAAAAAAAAAAAAAAAGAAAAGGAAAAAGGAAAAAAAAAAAAAAAAAAAAAAGAAAAAAAAAAAAATCAATTTTCATATTTAAAGGTAAAATCAAATTACTTTTCTTCTTGAACTACGACTTCCATCTCGGCGGTCATTACTGTTTTCAAGCCTTCTTGGAGGCCCGGGAAACGGGCTGCGGGAATAATGAAACATTTTAGTGGTCGCAGGAAGCGATTTCGGCTTTGGCTTCTTCACCTTTGAGATCGGCAACAGTTTTACTTGATCGACTCAGAACAAGAGCCATGCTTTCTACATCGCTCATGTTGACGCGGCACTTTCGATTAATTACGTTGCTACGTAACTCTTCGACTGCTGATTCCAGTTCACTGAGCAAACGGAGAGAAAAAAAATTACTCCAAATTTACATTACCGGGTAATTCCATTAAATTGATGCGAAACTACCTTAAATCCTTTTCTAGTCGTTGCACATCTTGCGAATACAATTCCTCTTCTCTAGTGACGCGAAGACGCTCAGTTTGCACCTGATCGTTCACCTGAATAGCTGCCAGCATTACCTGCAATACCAACGAGTGTTAATCACCGAGCCCGGCCCAACTTTTCTCGCCGCACCACCTTAATCTTGAGAAAAGTCTCGCGAATGGTTTCTTTGATGTTGATTGCTTGAGCTTGAGACATCCGTCGCAAATTGCGCACTTCCAATCGCATCTCTTTGGTTCTCTTTTTGAATAATCGCAGTTGATTGTACATTTCAGGAGTGAGTTGCACTTCTAATAAACAAAAACAAAAACAAAAACATAAAAAATTAAAAATCAAAAATTAAATAAATATTAAAATTTAAATAAAACCAAGCAGCCCGTTGACGTTAATTTCTAATTTTTTTTTATTTTTTTATTGTTAGTACCTGTTAGTGAAGTCTGTCTAGACGAGGGCTTTATGGCGGACTTGGTGGGCTTCTCCACTGAGAATGAAAAATAATAAAAATCATTTTTCATTTGATTTTTTCGTTTAAAATTTGTTTTTGCAATTTAGGTTTTGATTCGTCTCGAAATCATGCAATAATAAATCGATTTAGAAATCTGTCAGACACGTTTCATTCATACGGTTTGGTTGGTGCATAGTGTTTGTATATTTGTATATACTACAGTAATAGAATATCAATTAGTCGTTTTTCCCTCTACCTGAAAGTTGGGGAGAATGTTGTTTGCTATGGGTAGGTGAACTCATGGAGGGAGGATCCTCCGAGAAAGACACTGACTTTTCTTCTGAAACAAAAGACAAACAAAAAAAACAAACAAAACCACCTTAAGATAACGAGAAAAGCACAGGACAAACATTCAAGTTACGGCTAATGATCGAACCGAATCCAATCAAAATCAAAATCAAATTCAAAATCAAATTCAAAATCAAATTCAAAATCAAATTCAAAATCAAATTCAAAATCAAAATCAAAATCAAAATCAAAATCATAATCAAAAGACTAAGAAAACCATGCTGTGTTAAAAGCTCTTTACGGCCAATAGCAAATGTTTTGCAATACCTTTTGAAGATTGACGAAGAACGGGTTTAGCCTCACTCCTCAATTCATCTGCAAGAATAAATAGCAGAAACTCAATTGCTCTGTCGTGCGACACCGTGACACTTTGATTTTGCCCAACTGAGGCGGAAAAGGCGCCCAAAAACTCAACGACAAATAAATTGACAAATAAATTGACAAATAAATTGACAAATAAATTGACAAATAAATTGATAAAAAAAAAATTATAAATAAATGTAAATGTGTGTAAGGATTTACGGAATTGCTGCATTCAGACCACAATCTCACATTATTATTATTATTATTATTATTATTATTAAATATTAAATATTAATTATGATTGTTATGATTACATGCAAAATTATCGGTGTTGGGATCGGTAGCCTCAGTTTTAGCGTACGGACAATTTGAAACATCTAAGCTCGAAAATCAAATTGCCAGATGGATATTCGAGACGGCACGCTTACCAGTTCTAGCAGTTGGAGGCGCTGTCGGAGCGGTGACCGGCGCTGCAGAATCTCTCGCGGTTGGCGCCGCCGGACCAGAGCCCGACGACGGCAGTTGAATTTGTTCCCGGTTAAGGTTCAATTCGACGTCTCGCGTGATACTCGGCTGGCGTCCTGTAGTCAACGCTTTGTGAACGAGACCTGTCAGGTTGGCCAGCTGACGTTCCATCATCTGCATGCGCAATCTGCAATCATTCAAAAAACACATCGTTCTAGCTTTTTTTAAAAAAATTCTCCGATTCAAAAATGAGCACTCGCCTCGCTTCTTCATCGATAATAGGAGTAACGCTGCCAGATCGGGATCCGTAACCACGATCGCCATAATACGGTTCCTCGTACGAAGACGTGGACGTCAAGTATGTCGGTACCGAACGATGATGATCCATCCTACGTTCCGGCGATGAGTGATAACCGGATTCGTGAGTTTGTTGATGACGGCGATCTAAAACAATTCGCACATTTTAACAACAACTTCGTATATGTATATTTTCATCTCTTCCGCACCTGACATGCTTTGATTACTCCTAGGTGAAGGTGAAGGTGCCGGAGGTGGCGGTCCTTGCGGCGGAGGTGTCGCTCGCACGCTTTTAGCCATCGACGTCACCGGTTGTTGGTAAGTGCGTTGGGGTTTTGGGGGTGGCTGAATTGGACCTGTGAAACGACATCAAAATTAGCAACAAAATAAAACCATCAAAAACAAAGCTAAATGCCCACCAGGGGGAGGTAGGGTCTGCGATTTTTGTTTCTCCAACATTCCCGGCGCTGGCGAGTACGATCTCATGGGAGTCACAGATCGAGGAAGAGTAGCCGTGTGCGCAACGCTCAAACTTGGCGGGTACGAAGTGGTCATCGTACCGTAATAAGATCCAGCTGGAGGCGCCGGGGATTTCTACAAGAAAAAAGTATGATCAAATATATATATATATTTTTTTTAAATTATTACGATTGAATTACTTTGGAGCGATGAATGTGCTGATGTTGGTAATCCGAATCGAACTCGGGTTCGGAAAAATAACTCATATCTTGATCCCAATTACTCGGTGGTCCTCCGCCTCCGTTCATATCCTGTTCGTAAATACGTAAAACCGACCTGTCTCGAATGTCCCTGCAATAAAAAAAAAATTTTAAAAAAAAATTTTAAAAAAAATTTTAAAAAAAATTTAAAAAAAATTCCATTGCAAGTGCCAAAGAAAAAGAACAAGAGCAGAGCAGAACAGAGCAGAGCAGAGCGGTTGGTCGGGTCTGGAGAAAAATCGATTTTGGCATCCATTTCTGGAGATTTCGAGGCTCGCCAATTTTATTCCGACTACTGTGCACTCGCTACTGCCATCTGTTACATATTTGCAGATTTATGGCAGAATGAGGTTTAAAGAGAGAAATGAAGAAAAGGGAAAATAAAATCAGAAAAAGCCATTTTTACCTCAAGTCTTCCAATTCGTAGAACATATCTTTGGATGGATCGTGAATATAAATGCGAATGTGTGTCGAGTCCAAATATTCCATAGTGAGCTGCTTGGAAAAGGAACGGACAAAAAGTGCCTTGACCGTGTCCAGTGAGGTGATTTCGTTGGGTAAAAGAGCTCGCTTCGTTTCACTTCGGTATTGTAAAAAAACCAAACCTGAAACAAACATTTGCAATTCAAATTCAAATTTCATTTTAAATACCACCTTTTTTTTAAAAAAAAATTTCAAATTTTTTTTTTTTTTTTTTTTTTTTTTTTTTTTTTAATTTTTCTTAAGATTTATCATTATTATTATTATTATTTCAATTTTCAACTTTTTTACTTTTTTTTTTTGGTGAACAAACAAAAATACGGCCATCATCATCATTCATTCACGCATTCATCTTTCAAACGAAGAATAGAGAAGAAAAAAATTTGAAGAAATTTCAAAAAAATTACGAAAAAAAAAAAATATTTATTTTAATTTTTTTTATTACTTCTTGCCTGATGATTCGATGGAACATGTTTGTTGCGGAAAATGGCCTTCCTTTTTCTTTACTCATTTACGCCAATTTAATTTTAATTTTAATTTTTTAATTTTTTAATTTTTTTTTTAAAAAATATTTATTTGAAATGTTAAAATGTTTGATTGCTCATGACATGTTTTTGTTTACATACCCAAAGGTCTCTCCGAATGTTTGTATGGGGGCCCAGATGTGGGGTATCCTGAAGGACCTCTGCTCGGCACTGTTAGGATTACAAAGTTGAACCCTCGATATAACCAATTATAGTTAATAGTTAATAAATAGCGAATAATTGGTGTTATATCGAGGCTTTTTTTAGTTCATCATTTTAGCATCGATCTAACAGAAAAACATGAAATGCAACCATGTTCGGAACGGAAGGCAGAACAAAACAAAACTTATTCATGCAAATTAAGACAATTTTTCGTTTTCTTTTTTTTTTTTTTTTGTCATCACCGACCCACGACCACGACCCAATTTAAATTTTCGCCAATTTAAACATGCACCACGAGCAAATCAGTTGCGCCTAAAGATGCATTTACACACGCCTTTCCATGTCAACGACAATTCGCTCACCTAACGGTCTTTCCAGCGTCTTGTTCGGTGTTCGCACCACCGGTAAACTCGAGCGCTGTTTGCCGCCTCGTCGGAATCCTGTCGCCGACGTCTCCACTTCCGACATGATCCCCGGATCGTCGTCGTACACGCTCGACGGAGGTTGATACATAGAATGACCGCGTTGACCGTAGATGTGACTCTAAAAATAATAATGATAATAATTTAACGATTTAAAAACAAATTTTAATCGAATAAAATTCCATTTTAAGTTTCGCCCTTCACTTCACTTACATGGACCATTGGGATTCTGGGCCAATCCCGGCTTTCGTAGTGGTGGGGATTGGGCATTGTTGCAAACTGGGGGAAAACATTTAGCGGACGTTTAGTCGTTTTATGCTCTTTAAGTTACCTGGTCCTTATGTCCAGCAATGGTAGAAGCGTATTCGGGGAAGCGTCGTTGCAAGTGACCCAATATGATGTCTTTTTTCGGGTCACCCGATTCCGACGAACTTTTTGTCATCTGAATGTTAATAAAAATGCAATTTTTGGGCTCATTTAATCAACATTTCCATCAATTAAAGGGGGAGAATCGATTAAAGAAGGAAAACCACGTGTTCACTTATTTATTGCTCTCACCTTTCGGTTTCTGTTGTATCTCTTGAGTTAGCGATAAAAACAGAGAAAACTAATTAGTTATGATTATTACGGACGTGCAAATCCCGCCATATTTCCACTTTAACACCCCCGAGATGCGCAAAATCGATTGCAAAACAACTGGAAAATATCTCGAGGATTTGTAAAATAAGAAAAAAATAAAAAAATAAAAAAATAAAAAAATTAAAAAAATAAAAAAATATCTTTTTCCTGATTACGAAAAAAGATGTTTTTGTTTCATTAATGTTTTTTTCTTCGTCGGGTTCGAAAAATTGAGTCGAATGCCCCCGTGACTTCACCCCACGTCCTTAATACACTCCCGTCATTCGGATGATTAAAAAACGGTTTAAAAATTGAAATTAGCGCTTGGCAGGCTGGGAACGTCCGTTGTTTCTGCCGCAACACTTTCGGCTAAAATAGCTCGCGCAGGTGTAGGAAATTGCATTACGTCACCGATGATTCGTTGCAGATGGGAGAAAATGGGCGAAGAAGGGAAAAAGGAGAGAGAAGGAGGGAGAAGGAAGGCGGTCATTCCGCAGATTGGTTCCTGCCTGGGATGTGATTTCTTTTTCCACCTTTGCGCCAAAACTTAATCATCATCATTACTCGGCCTACTGTTTTTTCATCTCTCCATTTTCAAGAAAGAAAAGAAAAACAAAAGAAGGAGAAAGAAAGAAAGAATGAATGAAAGAATGAATGAAAGAAAGCAAACAAGCAAGAAAACGCACTATTTTTCATTAAGCGCCGCACGCTCGGTGACTCCATGTGACAACGGATGGACGAACGCACTCGGCCAGTCCGTCAGTCTGTCACTCCGCACCCCATCGCATAAGCAATTCAGCATCAAACATCCACAAAGCGAGAACAGTGAGAACACCCACCCCCAGCCGAGTCGAAAAGGCATTTTCATTTTCATTTTCATTTTCATTTTCATTTTCATTTTCATCAACTCGACTCAATTAGCATCAACTTCTCGGAGAAAGCCAAAACGTGCAGGTAAATTGGTTGCGTTCCCATCGATTTAGTCGACTTAAAGCCGACGCGCCCAAAGATGTCCAACAAAGACATAAAAAAAAAGGTCCGAATCATTCCATTTTGTGGACAAACGGAAAAGATTGGTTCGCTTACCCGACTCGTTTTGCGTAAAGGCGACACTAGAACGGAATAAAGCAGCGAGTGGCGACTCTTAGTTTGATTTTTCTGCTTGGATCGTGACGAATGGCCCTTTTCAACCGCTCCGTCGCCGTAAACCATCCTCGACTGCACGTAAGAGGCCATGGCGCACTCAAACTCGTCACGAGCGCATTCCGTCCACGCATTCCGCCCGAGCGCCGGCGTCAAACTGGAGTAAGAGCGAGAGCGAGAGCGAGAGCAAGAGCTAGGAGCAGGAGCAAGAGCAGGAGCATGAACAGGAGCTGCACGACTACTGGCGAGCAGCTCCGGTAAATATCGATCCGCACACGATGCCGTGTCGACTCCCACTAGCTTTTCGTTCGAAACAATCCCCGAATCCGCAAATCGAAAAATCTCCAAACGCACAAAAATCTCGGAGCGGTTTTTGGTTAATTGAGCGGCGGGAGGTGAAATACGGGAGGAAAATTGTAAATTTTTAAAAGCGACTTCGTTAGGGGAATAATTAATTTTTGTTGATGCGTCGACGGGTTGGAAGGGGTCCCGTTGGGCTGCGAGCCAAAAGGACGACAGAGGGCGCCCTTAATGCAATTCTTTCTTCGGCGCACCGATCTGGCGCAGCAGATAACGTGGATCGATCGGTTTAAAGGACGCGTGCTCCTGCAACGTCAACGGCAACGGATCAGAATGGAAACATTGATCTCACCTCGACGTCCATGTTGACTATGGCGCTGTCGGCAGCGATCTTCGCTTTCAACGCTTCGCCCGCAACCGTGTGTCTTCGCGGTTCCTCGCGCTGTTTCACTGGTCTCGAGCTCGACCGCCGGCCATTTATTCCTCCGTCCACATCGGACCAGTCACTGGGTTTTAATCCTCCCGACGGGGCTGCGAATACAAATTAACAAATTAATTTAAAAAACAACCAAAAAAAAAACAAAACAAAAAAAACGGTTTATCACGGTTTAGGCCTAAATAGAGCAGAGGGTCTTGACCTCGCGAGGCGAGTGGCGGCCACTAGCGGCGCCAATTCGAATCTTTCATTCAACCTTTTATTTTATTTTTTTATTTTTTCGAGGATTTTCTAATTTCGTTGAGTAAACATAACCAAGGTCGTCGCCTCGGTTGTCTCATCCGAAACAAGAGGTCTAAATTTAACTCGAAATTAGGAAATCCCAATTTAAAAAGTCGTGTTTCGAATTCGATAAAAATACCGAACCGCAACGAGAGAGAAGAAAAGAAAAGAAAAGAAAAGAAAAACATTAATAAAGCATAAACGTTCGACCAAATTCACCGCATCATTTCTTCCCTATTCACCTCGCTCGTTGGCGCGCCGCCAAATATTCAATTTTATTCCAACAACACAGTAATAATAATTACATCAAATCTCAGTCGCCCCACCTTTAACCCTCGTTTTCGAGGTGTTTTCCAGGCGTTTTCGAAGCGTTTTCGAGCGTCCCGAGCAATTTGCATGTTTTTTTTAGACGGAATATGGATCCAGTGACGCGCCAGCTCGCGACAACTCGGGTCAACTGACACCATCTCGAAACCCGATAAGATTAATCAGAAAAGAATTCGTCTAGGGAGAGAGGGGTCCCGAGGAATGTGACACGAGGTATAAAGTGCCAAATACAAAGAATGGCCACCCCGTTGCTTGGGAGGAAAGTGCAAAGTGTAAAGTGTAAACACGTAAAATTACATTTAAAATAAATAAATAAATAAATAAATAAATAAATAGATAAATAAATAAATAAATATTGATTTATCGGACACCTGTTTAGCTAAATTTTAGACGATTTGTTATACCAGTTACAATTTTTTACGCTACGAATAAGGAGAAAAATCGCGTCGACTGTGTTGTGTGTCGCCGCCGTTGCTTTGCGTTGCTTTGCGTTGCTTTGCGTTGCTTTGCGTTGCGTTGCTTTGCTTTGCTTTGCTTCCGCCATTTTCGCCGGCTACGGACACCGACACGCGATCATCATGCACCCCCAGCGCTCGTTCTTACGCATCGATATTCGTAAGATAATAGATGAAGCAGTAAATAAAAACCTACTCACCGACCTGGCATTTGGCAGCCACCGATCGAGACATGAGCAAATTAATCAATTAAGGAAGAACGGCAACGAGAGGAAAGTGGCTCGTTCGCTACGGCTTCTCGTCTCCGATCGCTCGCTCGCTCGCTCGCTCGTTCAGCCATGCATGGGGGTCGCCTGCACCAGGAACGAATGATCCATCAACCCCTAGGGTGAAGCCCAACTCGGGCGGATAGAAACCGCGCCAATAAAATCAATTTTCATGCAATAAATAATTCATCCGAATCAAATCAAATCCCGAATCTCAAAAATCCCAAACTAGGACGCGCCGGAAATGGATCGATGGCGAACGATAAGCAAAATATTTTGAACAACTCCCAATTCCTCATCGCGTTTTAACGATGGGCGTGGTCCAAGATGGCGCAACCGAACTCATCCAAAACAAAAAAATTTAAACTATTTTTTTTATTTTTATTACAAAAAAAAAAAAAAAAAAAAAAAAAAATCATCATAATCATCATCTCTTTTTGTTTCGTGTTTCGTGCGCGCTTCCGATTCGAGTTACCCCGACAACGGTCGCCAAGACAACCGGAGGATGTTGACGAAGGATAAAGCGATAAACAAAGCGTCGCCAAAAAGAAATTTTGCCAAGAAAATGCAAAAAGCAAAACCAGAAGTGAGTCAAGGTCCCTCCGCGAGGAGGAAATACATGCAATGAGATCATTGCCAATTTCGACTTAATTATCGTATCAAACAATCAAGAAGCCGGAAGTAGTTAAAATGCAATTTAACTCACGCGGTCGTAGTTTGTCCCAGCTGAACGAGCGTCGAAACAGACCCCCTTCGTTGTCCCAGCTGGGAAAAACCAACTTGGCGTCACTCGCCGAGCCCACACGTCCGTCCATCCCGCTCCGTATCCGTCTCCGTATCCGTCTCCCTCTCGGTCTCCGTCTCCGTCTCGACTGACGACTCTACTCTCCTCTCAGTTCCTAAACCCCCCGTCCCACCCCAACTAACCGACGTCACACATTCCTTGCCCTCAGCGGCTAAAAATACCTATTAACCTTTTGCATTTAACGCTTCATTCATTACAATCACTCGCCCTCTGTTTAGAACGAGCCGAACCTTAATTCGGATAATAATTCACTTTATTTCGGTCTGACCCTCTCCACCTATCCGCTATCTGGACGCCTCTTTTACCGATGAATCGATTCTACCGGCGGAAATCTTCGAGGTCGATTAAAAACGCTTCGTTCCAAACGCTGAAAATCCTTGACAAAGTGCCATTCCACCACATCAACGCGCATCAACATACAAAAGAACAATGTTTTTCAATGGAATTAGAAGAAAGGCTTTGGAGAAGACGTGCCAGCGAGCAACGTGTCCAAAATATCGCCTTCAATCCGGGAATAATTTCACATTAACTTAGAAAAAAAAAAAAAAAAAACATTTTTTCAAGCATCTAAACTAATTCCATAGAATTTATTACTTTTTGAAAAAAGTAAATAAAAATCAATGCCTGCAGTAAATTAGAGAGAGAAAGAAGGGGAGAAAAATCAGACTTGAAATAAAATTAAAGAAATTGCTCCGAGAAATGTTAAGAGAGATTTCGAATCAATAATTTGTGTCGAGAGCGCTCACCAGATGTCTCGCGCTTCCTGGCGCATTCAACGAGCTAAAAATTGCACGATACTTTCGGATTTTGGTAGACCAGACCTTCGAAATCTTAAAGTCCTTTTTGGGTGACGAGTTTTTTTTTTTTTTTTTTTTTTTTTTTTTTTTTTTTTTTTTTTTTTTTTTACGGCGCAATAAAACAATCACGAACTAGTTTGATTTTTAAATTAAAGTTGGGTGCAGTGCGCCCTCTACTAGCGGAAATTAGTAATTCGTAGAACCACTCGCCGGTGATTGATTTGCGACGTTGCAAAACCATTTGTTTGCGAGTCTTTCAATTTCTTGCTCGGTTCTGCATTGCAAATCGCGAAACAGCTGCGTATGCCGATATTTGTAGCGTGAAAAGAAAAATAAACGAGCCAACATTGCAAACCGGTTTTCTTTGCTTTCGCGTTGCATTTCATATCAAAACATTGAACATGATGATGATTATTATGCAAATGCTGAATCATTTGCTGCATCTTTTAACAAAACACGCGTGTCATCCTTCCCAATCGCGTTGACGTCGAAAGTCGATCGTTATTCGTTTCAATCGCCATTTTGTACCGGTCCAACGTGACTTTACAAAACTGATTCGATACAAAACCATTAAAATGTCAATTTGGCTAACATACGTCATTTTGCAAATTTAGAACGAAAAACAAATATTCAATCCAAAAAAAATTCGCTTCGCCCAGATTTTTACTCCGGCGAACGCGAACTCACAAAAATAACCGACAAGGTGTTCAATTTGCATTTTAATCATCTTCCATTAGCCGGCATAAAAACTAAAATCCTTAACGGGCACTCGAGAAACAACACTCGGCTCCATTTTATAGTTTGACATTTGCTAGACCCCACTATGTTAACACACGGCGAACAAATTTGGCTTTCTCGACTCGCGACCCCATAAAAACAATTAACATGGCCAAATACTTCGAAGTAAAATATAAATTTGAATAAAGTTGCAAAAGAGACGGATAAACTCCCGAGTCCCAATACCTTTCCTCACCATTTGAGGAAAAGAAAAAAAAATATTTAATTTCGACACCTGCTAAAACTCCCACACCGCACGGGGGGGAGGTCGATAACGTCACGGTGCGTATCTAAACAAATGGACCCTCGGCACAGTTCTTCCCATGAAAACCAGCCAAACGCAATTTAATCGAGCTTCAATCGAGCTTCAGTAGTGGTTTAAAGGCTTGGTAAGATCAGCACCAGCCGTTGATGTATCAATTCAGATATTGCACTTTTTTCTGCCGTTTGTTTCGATATAGACCGAAACGTCAACCTAAAACCACTTGCTCAAGCGCAGACAACAATTTATTCTCTATTTCTGTTTATTTGGTGTCGGGAACCGGATATTTGGAGACGGTAAATCCACTTGTCCGCGCACTCGTCACAGTGGTGCAACGAAAACTGGAATTTCAAGTTTTGCGTCGATATTCAAGTTACAATTAGAATTTTATTGTTTAATCTTCATTACAAAGTGAGTCGGTCACGATTCCATTACCGGCTCAACTAAAATGACCCAGAAAACACGACAGTTACTATGGAAACTGCATCGCAAAGAGCTTACAGAAACCCTCGAGACACTCTCGAAATGCCCACTCCGAGTTACCACGGGAGACCAAACTTGAAAATTCACCAGTACCTGCAACTTACGAATCATTTTTACCAAAAAAAAAAAAAAAAAAAAAAAATGAAAAATGAAAAAAGAAATCCAAATTGTTTTCCTTTTATAAAACCAAAATTTCTTATTGGATTAGGCGGGATAAAACTCCCTCAATAGCAACTAAAATCTTTATTGGAGTAAAGAGCGAGGCAGAGAATAAACAGCAGTTTTAAGGTTGAGCTATGTCGATCAAAGGGTCAGCTTAGTCCCCAGTTAAAGTTACCTCGGTTTATATCCCCGAGGGAATGTGGCCAACTGGAGGCCCCATCTTAGCTGAATTTAATATTCACGAAATTTCTTGCTGTGATTCAAGCTCATAAAATTCTTAGCAAGTGGGAGAAACACGCAAATTTTGCCCGTCACGCACTCACAGCCCGCATTTTTATTCATCATTTAGTAGTTTTTTTTTTTTTTTTTTAGCCCGGAACATAATTAGTTGCGAGAAATGATAAAAAAAGAAGCGAATGAAAAACATACATCACCAACTAGACAACTCGAACTTAATTGTTTTGCTTTATCAAGTGGCGTAGCATTGCAGAAAAGCGTTCATCACCTTTCAGGCGGAGCTTTACACTACATCGATTAATCAATCGCAACTTAAACGTACAATTTATTTCCATTTCCAGCGTCCCCCAACCCTTTTTTCCTTCCCTATCGATGACACAATAAAACAATTTCGACACAAAAAAAGACTAAAGCGATGCGCAAACATCGAAATAGAGTAAATAAAATAAAATGAGATGCAAACCGAATTTACCTTTGGCATCTTTTCGAGGATTTTGACGCATATAGTACATGTAGGAATAGATCATGGCGGATGAGCGGTGATAGCGGGTCCCTCAGGTGCATGTCGATGGATGCGCGTCACGTGGACGGCCGTGCTGGGCGGACGAGTGAGTCGAGTCGAGGCGCAGGCCCAGGCCCAGGCCGCGCGCCGCCGTCCGAACCGCATCCTCGTCCGCCGACCAACATACCGAGTCTATCGATCCGCTCGGTGCACCACGTGACACCCGTTGCCAACCTCTTTACCCCCGCCCAAATGCACACCCTCGGCGCAGCGAGGAGGAGGAAAGGAAACCGCCCATCTCATACATCACCCACTCGACTCGACCAACAATGCGATTCTGGTCATTAACCCGATCGCCCGATACTCGAGTCGATATTCGAATATTTTCTCAAGTTTAAAACAAAGTGAATGGAAACGAGACGAGACGAAAATAGACGAAATAGACTTGTCGTGCGGAATTTAATCCGGGTTTCGGAGCTTCAAAAAACGCCAAGCCTAAGTGTGTAATAAAAGTTGACGTGTCGGAGTTGTAAATTTTCTTTAATGTAAATTGTTATCGATCGGGTCGCTATAAACTTGTGAATTGCATTTTTTTAGCATCTGTCCAAATACTCCCCCATCACCATTACTTAGGTTTAGCGCTCAAATGTTGTATTTTTATACACTGCATGCTGCAGTCGGAGCTTTAAGTAAAACGCATTAATAAACGTGTCCAAGTTCAATGGGTCTGTTGTCTGTTTTCATACTTTTACCAACACAAAACCCCGCGTTGTTATTTACAAAGATTAGCTCGGACTTAATTAGCTAGTCTGGGGTTAATTAAAACTTAGAATTACAACCTTGTACCGCCCTAATCAATAACGGGCGATATAACGGAAAAGGTTTCAATAATTGTTCGCGTTTATTAATGAAAGAAATTCTTCCTTTTATAAAGTGAAAATACGTCAAAATGGGAACATCACGAAATATCGCTGTTTTCAGCTTTATTGCCGAAACACTTTTTTGTGGATTACGGTCATTCCTGATTTGTCTTACACTAGAATAGCAAGTTGCACTTTGGAACTGTCAAGTGCTATTCGTGTTCGTACGGAGTCCCCAACAGAATAACTGGCAATGCACAAACTCTAGCAATTGAAAGATCTGTGGTTCAATCTCCGAGTCTCTCAAAATGTGTGCGTCTGTCCACTAATCGAGTTAAACATGCTGATCGTCTAATTCCATCGAGACAAGTAAAACAGCATCAAACCTGCTGAGTGTCCAAATGGGTGATTGACCGCTTGTCTCATATCTATCTACCGTATCTCTCTGCACAGTCATAAATCTACAATTTCTCCCATTCTTATAGAATCCAATATATTCCAGTGTCTAAATCAACGCTTCTCAAACTACGTAACGTAGCGGACCGCTATATTTTTACCCAATATGTTACGGACGGGTATCACATTCAGTTGCAGTAAAATTTCGATAAAATTTTGATACTAGATAAAATTTTATTAATTTAATTTATACTAAGAGCACTTGACGTTCATGGTCCGATGCCAAAGTACTAAACCTATATAATCTTTGCGTTTCAACGGTAAAGTGGTGGACCGGCAGCCACCACTTTGGGAAGCGCCGGTCTCAATCGTTCGCTAATCTTCCTCTAATCCAGGGAAAAAAAAAAAAAATTAAAATCGAGTAATCCACGAGGGAAAGACATCAGGGAATACAACTGAGCTACATTGCAATCTGCAAACGTGACCAGGATAATGTATTAGCAAATCTTGGGACGCGAGCAAAGAAGGTGTAGGCAAACCCGTGCTTGCTCTTATCATTGGATTCCCAGACCCGTGTGCACAAATTGAAGCTTCTTTTCCTAAGATTCCATTTAAAAAAAAAATTTTTTTTGTCGCACTTGACCTTTAAAAACATGTGAAAAATGAATTGACAACACGTGTTACAACACTTGACTTCAATGTCGATCCGATAGCACCGAGCAATCGATTCCGGTCGAGAATCCAAATTTATCATCGACTGAGGTGTCGTGTCGTTCAACTTCACCCGATCTAAACATAGCGCACGAACCACGCCCACAAATCCACTACGGCCAATCGCAATTTTTGCAATTTCTCCATCCAGACTCCGCTCCAACCACCTCATCTTCTCCATTCTAGTGTTAGTGGTAGCTCCATCTTTTTAATTAAACGTCAAAACAAAAACACAATTTGTTCGCTTAAAACCCGCCATTTCCTTCCGAGTCGGACTTTTGCTAAATGCGACAAAACAAGCGTCGCTCACGATCGAGCCACGACGTCGACCTTGGTTCAAATATCAAATAGCAATCGATTAAACTCAAAACCGCGTGACGCCAAAAAATTACGTCCGTTAACGCCAAGTGCTGTCTACTTACTTGCACAAATGTATGGCGTGACACGTTCACAAATTCAAAATATTAATAACAATAATAACAATAATAAAAAATCAATCGCATTAGGCGAAATGGGTTAAGCCGAGTGTGCAAATGTTGTCCTAAATTACTCGACAAACTCGCTATTAAAAATGCATTACACCTGACTGTTATTCAATTTACCAGTGTCGTAATTTGCACTATCGCTACTTTGAATGATTAAAATTGCTCGCACAAACCATCTTTATTTATCCTAATCATTGGTGATTGATCGCACATTGCGTATGATCATCAACGCACCTTTCTGGACCCGTGGTGAGCGTTTAATCAAGCCTGGAGTAATGGTGCCATTTTGATTAATCACAAGTCAAATTTTTTTTTAATTTTTTTTATTTTTGGGTTTAATTTGAAAGTAAAATCAGGGCAAAATGCAGCAACACGAGGTTGGAAAATAAAAACGAAGAGCATGATCGAGGGAGGTTTTGTTTACAACTTGTTTGATAATAAAATGCTTTGCCAAATGAGTCCTACGGGAGCACGTTATCATTAACAAAAACAAAAACAAACACAAACCAAACAAAGCTCGTTCCGTTAGCCCACGTGAACGAAGCAAAAGGAGAAAAAAAAAAAATCAAGTTTGGGCGGAACTGGCCATAAATAAAACAATAATAACTGAAGGTTCAGTTCGATCGACTGGTTTTCTTTCACTGGAGGCGCCAGTCACTGCAATCCATTGAAAAAGCGCCTCCTCGAGCGAAACACGTCATTAAGGACGCTATAAAAACGACAAAAACAAACGCAGCGCCGACACTACCAAACTAACTAAATGGAACTCAAGGTGTGGTTTGTGTTTGTTTATCCTGGACGCCAATTTCCGGCAATTAATTTGCATTTTATCGTTTGCAGTTCGTGCTTCTCGTGCTCGCGGTAGCTCTAGCGTTTGCGTGCTGCGACGCTCGGCATCCGAAAGGCTTCGGCGGTTTCGGTCGCAACTACGGCGGCTACGGCAGAGGCTACGGAGGATTCGGAAAGGGCTACCCGAGACTGTACAGAGCCGAATCTCGGATGCAAGACATGACACGACACGGATGGTACCATCATTGACGCGCGACGTCGCTCGTCCGTTAATCAATTCATCATTTTCTGTATCGTTTAGAACAAATGAAATAAATCAATCAATCAATTTGTCTTTCTCATTTATTGTGGTTACGTTTTTGTTCGCTAGATGTCACCACCGAACTCGATGGAAATCAATTCTCTCGTTTTGCAGTGAACTCGCGCGGGTTTTAACTGATAATCTCTGATACCGGAACAAATGATGACGGTAATTACGGTAATTATGCGCCGTGGTGCATAAATTCTAATAAGAGTTTATTTTTTTCTTGATAAATGGCATGTGCTCAATTTCTCTTCCTGATGCAATTTTCCTTCCTTCCGCCAAACCAAAACGAATTTAGCAAATCGAAATCAATTCTTTTTAAAGAATTATTGTAATTTTGGCGTTGGCACGAGACCAATAAATGTACAACCTATCACACGCAACACTTGAAGCTGAAATAAACATTTTTCCAGCTACTTAATTTAATTAAGATCCGTCAGCTTCCATATCTAGAAGCTTGCCAGTCGCGTGTTGTTTAATCCGCAGCGCCGCAGTGGCTTAACTATACAACTTGTAAAGTATAAACCCACAGACAAAAATATACTCACGCCCGTTTAATTTCCGCATACCTCATTCTCACAACTTTATTTAGACGCTTATTCGACGCTTACAGACTCGATTTTTCTTATTCCTTAGCTAACATTACACCTGAGACTCCCTTCACGCGCAACCCTTTTATCTACACTCGTAAACAAATCTCTCCTCGTTAGTGTCACCCCTAACATCGCTGGACATCATCTCAAGTTTCTTTCTTCCGTATTATTAAGGCGCACTTTTTCCACATTGAAATGACGCGTCTTGGTCTAGCCGCTCAAATATCACTCCGGTCGGCATACAAATTTAGCAAATTAAAGATGATCGACCGTGCTTGTTTTGTTGTTTGCACAAACTAATCTGCTTAACGATAATCACATCTGCATGTGCGAATGGTTTTCAAAGTTACTCCCAACAGAGCAGGCGTTTTACCGACATCTAGCCATAAAACTCACAATTAAATTATGGTAAGTGAAAAAAAAAAAAAAAATGTAAGGACAAAAAAACAAGTGTAGGGTTGGTTTAATTAGTTGGATCGCGTTCGATGACCCCATCGATTTTTCATTTTTTATTGAGAAGAAAAAATAAAGACAATTTTTTTTTGTGAGGACAAAATTAATGTTGAAAAATATTGGTGAAACCGCTTGCATGACTTGAATTAAAAATGGTATATTGGCACCGCCTGGTGTTAAGCTACACATAAATGAGTTTCTGGCTCACGGAATTAGCATAACACCAGCCATTGATTTAGCGGTGGATGGCAACAGGCGGCTCCCGCAACCTCATCCCACACACGCTGATTAAATAACTGCGATTCGTTTATTGCAAAAATCACGGATAAGTAAATGTGCAATAAATCATCGACCAATGGGAAATTGGAATTCTAGTTCCACGGATGGCGATACGGTGCAAAGAATTCCAGAAGCGCGAATTAATCCGAGCGTGTTTTCTTGTCCGTACGGTCGATTTAACTTGACCGAGAACAAATAACAAGACGCTGCGAACGGCAATCAGGAACCGGAAGTTATTTCCACTTCCTCAAAATCTCTTCCGCCCATTATCGACACAACGAGTCGAACACACCGCTAATAGCCGAATAAAAATATTCACTAATCGAAAGATTAATCCTACTGGATAAAATTATGAGTCGAAGGGTCAAACGTACTCATTTCGCGGAAAAGAGACATAAGGGTGGAGAAAAGGGAGAAAAGGCGGTGTTGCACGCGACAAGCGCTTTTCCCGGTGCGAAGCACGCAAATCTCGCGATCAAACGCGAGTTCGGACCAGTTTCCATCTAAATTTATGACCATTTGTTCCTCGCGAGATGTACTTCAAGACCGGGGTCACGAACGAATAAAAAAAAAGTATGACTACGAGACAAAGTTACGCGTGCGCAGTCACAAATAGAGAGCAAAGGCGCAGTCAACAGGCGATCGACCTCGCTCGCATATTCGCCTCCAGGAGACGTTTCTCGCTCCATTTTTATATGGGTTTTCGGGTCCCAAAAAGTGAGAATGGAAAGGAGGGGGAAGAGAGGGAAGAGGAGGGGGTTGGAAATAATCTTTGGAGCTAGAGAAGATTTTTTTTTCCTTAAGAGACCTCGAAATGAAGACGGAATGAAAGATTTCATTTAATTATTTGTACGTGCGACGCGCAGCAGTCGTCTCGCACACTCGAGACGCTTTAATTAGAACGCCAACGACCACGCCCAAGTGAAACTCGCCTCGTACGTGACCGAGACAACGTCCAACGCACACGTACACGCATGACACGTGACAAGAGCCCAACAAAATGCGTCCCTGACTCCCTGTCGCTCTTATCTATTAATGAGTTGCCATCCCGGCTGCGCTTTGACAGTCGCGTACACAGTGAACGCACGACTGAACTGGAAATTAAAACGCACATTTTTGCCTTCTTCTCACATACCTGCTGCGATGGCGCCGACATTGCTCGGCCCGTTGAACGCGACGCTGTGCGCGGCCGAAAAGAGTAGCCGGTGGTGGTTGAGCGTCGGACAATTTCCCATGGAACCATAGATGAAGTGGATGAAGCACAACGCTCAGTTGCATACGCAATAACTAACGGATCCGGCCCGGTTATCCATAGCCACTATTGACCTAATCCTCGAGCCGAAAGAGCAGCTCGATCAATGACGCCATCGCAGTAGCAACACGTGCTTCGTGACGGGTTGCAGCAAAGACTGCGAGAGAGAGAGAGCGAGAGAGCGAAAGAGACAGGGCCACCAGGCTGATCCCACTCGGCCATCGAGGGAAGCTCCACCCAGCGGAAGAAAGAGGGCTAACATTTTCGTTTAGGATATCAATTAAATCGTTCATTTTCGGCACTTCCAGCGTCCAAAACAAAAAAAAATCAACAAAACCAGGCACTGGTGATCGAGAAAATCGAAAATCGACAAAACGAGATTGCATTCACAAGAGGTCAAGGCATCGGTGCAGTCGCTCGCCTCGTTTTTCGTGATTGATTTCGTGTGGATTGATAATTGCGCCGTTTAATTCGCACCTGTATAACGCTGCTGCCGTGTTCCGTTGGCAATTATTTTTCCAATTATCTCTAAATCGGTGTGACAGTGATTGATTTCGCCGTTTTTACTTCGCACGAATGCATCGATAGGTGCAACGATCGATCCTTATGGAATGATCGAATATGCAATACGTGGCAAAAATACGAACGCAACGTGCGAAAGGAAGCATCATCACCACTCATTCGATTACTCGTCGTTCGCCGCCATTTTGAATAAATCGATTCGTAATGATAAGATTTATGCGTTTGAGCACGCAACCCTCGCGATTGCAGGTGCCACCTAGCGAACATTGAATCCATCGATTCTCGCTCGCACTCAATAATTAACGAATCGACTAATTCCACTAGCTGCATCTTTTTATTTATTTATTTATATCATTTTTTCTTCTTCGCCAAATGGCGCAGCAGCACACAACGCAACATGGCGTCTCGTCTCATCTCATCCATCTAAAAGCTTATACATTTTCGCCGCACGTACTCAGCCTAACCGCTTCGTCCAATTAGCGCCACCAACCGACGGTTTACTCCCTTTAAATACCTCGTGCTGCCTTGTTGCAAGGTGCAATATAAACAACATTGACAAGGAAACGAGAGGAAAGGCGAGGCATCTTTTCACGAGTTGCCATTGCCGTTGCCGGATCAGTTATTTCCGCCGTGGGAGCCACAAACAACGGTCGGTCCGAGTGAAAAGAAGGGCACCTGTCGACCGCGTTTCCTGGCTACAGGATACTCAATTATATTTACTAGCGCCGATGGGATCGTTTTTTCGAGCCAAGTCAAAGTAAAACGAGGAATGAACCAAACTCTCGAAGGAATGCCGACATTCGACATTGCCTCATCCCATCCGTGAAGCGTTTAATAATTCGTGTCCAGGCGTACAGTTTTCATTTTAAAAAAAGAATGCTTTGTCACAAGGTGCGTTCGAAAAGTCATTAAGACTGACTGTCACCGGCTTGAGATTTAGCGAGTTAAATTATGAATCATTAGGTTCGTATCTCAATCTTACTCCACCTTCTTTTAATTATTCACACCTCCAACCTGGGCTTCAACTTTTCAACACCTTTGGTGATTAGTCCCGAGTGTCAACACGAAGACCCATTTGCAGGAATCCAGAGACAACATTAAACACTCTTACTAACGTTCAAGCAAACTGGATATCAATTGAAATTGTGAGTAATCTCCTGTTTTGCTAGTAACAATATAGCTTCGTTTAAATTATGAAAGGATCTCTAGAGACAAAGCTATTATCACCTGCCGATGTCCTGTGTTTCACCTAGTGGCAAAATATGAAATTACTCACAATGGACATCCAGTTTTTTTTTTTTAACACGACTATTGCTGCCGCTTGACGGTCTCCACCCCCGGCGGAAATAACACTTAAAACTTGGATTGACCAAAGAAAAGGTGTTTCGACACGTTTACTAGCCCTGGCTGGTGATGCCATTAAAACAACTTGCGCATTACTATCACATCTTGCAACGTACTTTGTGACAAGATTAAACCGCTTGACTGAGAGTTGTCTCAATCTAACTTAAAAATGGCAGCTGATTTAGTCTGCTTTTGGTCCCAGCGGGCATGTGCGCAGCATTTAAGCAGCACAACATGTTTAACTGCAATTTTAAACTCACTTTTCGAATGCAGCTAGTGCAACCATAAAGCATCACCAAAAACTGCAAAAACTAGGGATGACACAAATTCTAAATTTTCTCGAATCCAAATCCTAAAAGGTTCTCGAATTCCTCGAATCTACCGAATTTCAAATCTCCCGAATCTTTCATATAAGAATAATAACAATAAAAGACAAATAAATAAAATAAAGGGGTAATAGATTATAATTTTAAGACTGATTGATGTTGATTAAGGTCAACAAATTATTTCCTTTCATATTCAAATCATTTAACTTACATATTTGGAGCAAAACGATTACGAATTCAAGAAAATTTTCTTTTCTTGAATATTTTTAAGAGCATGGCAGTTCTCATTATTAGAAAGTTCGGAAGATTCCGCTTGAAAGATTCGAGTTTTCGAGTTTTCGAATCTCTCGAATCCCTCAAGATTCGAGGGATTCGAGGGATTCGAGGGATTCGAGGGATGTCCCACGACTATATTTCGTGCCCGGTAACTTCATGCTAAATTCAAACTGCTGCGAATTCCGTTCTGCGCAGACAGTTAATGTGGTACAACTTGTAAATTATCGCTTTCTTATTGTTTTTATTGATTTATTGGTACTATTATTTATTTTCTTTGTTTTAGCAATATTAAGCCTAATAAATTAAACCTAACACCGATAAAACACGGCGTGTGCGCAGAACCGAATGCGCAGTTTGAATTTAGCATCAAGATATCAGGTGCCAACTGTTGTGCGGCTTTTCAAGTGATTTGTTTACTTAGTCAAAATCGAAAGAAAAAAAGACAAAAACAAACTAATATTGTTGCGCTTTCGTATCGTATGGCGCGTTTGTGTAAAGAAGAAAGTGTGATCGATTTCATCGATCGGTCAATTGCTTTTCC